>JAAAKG020143953.1:0-33347 GCA_010014905.2 Druon quercuslanigerum
AAAAATCTTTCATTTTTATTCAAAATATACAAAAAAGCGCTGTTTTCCTCATTTTTACGTACATTTTTGCTTTTTTTTAAAGACTATGACCTGATAGGGTTATTTAAACCCCGGATTCCCATTCAGTGACCCAAAAGACATATAGATATGGTTGTTAAGTCGACAGGACATGAAAATCTTTTGTTTTTATACAAAATATACAAGAAAAAACGCTGTTTTCGTCGTTTTCACGTCTCTTTTTGCATTTTTTGGGAAACTATGACCTGATTACGTTATTTGGACCCCGGATTCGAAATCAGCGACCCCAAAAACATATAGATATGGTAGTGTAGTCTACCGGACAGACCATTTTTTTTTTGTGTGCCTGTGTAATCAACACATAGTGCCCATTAAACCTTGACTCTCTTATTCTCTCCTCTTCTGCTTCCTTTTCTCTCTCCATGCTATTTCTTTTAGCCAGCTCATACTTCCTTTCTTCCTCATGCATCCTTCTCACTTCATCCATCTGCAATCCATTTGTTTAAAAATAATTTTTCCTTTCCACCTCCATCCTACCACCCCTACGTCTGTTCTCCTACTCCCATCAACATTCCATGACCAGCTTATTCCACCCTCTTCTAAAAATTCCTCCTCGTATTTACACACTCGCCTCTCGGTTATAATCCCTAAACTCCTTTTTCCTGTCTCTTTCCTGACAATATAGTTCGGCGTATTACTTGCTAACCTAAGTGTACACTTTGCATACCGCTCCTATATCCTATTTACCTCCTCAATTACCTTCAATTTCATTCTCCTTACAAAAACATCTGCAAACAACCTCTTTTCCAGCCCTAAAACTTGCCTTATCACTACATTTGCCCTGCTCACTCTCTTTTATATGCTTATCCACTCCCTTATTCCTTTGAAACAGAAAGTCAAGGTACACAAACACTTTCACCTCCTGTACCGCTTTTCTCTTCCACTTCCACTCATCTGCCTTATCTCTCCCCCTTCTTTTCTAAATGGCATAACCTTTGACTTTTCCGCATTTAACTCTACCTATTTTTCTTCAAGTATCTTTTCAACCTTTTCATCATCTCCTTCAAAGCCTCTTCGCTCTTTGCAAACAGCACTATGTCTTCTGCATATGCGAGTGACCATATCCTAACCCGTCCTACCCTAATTCTTCCTACCACTCCGGTCGCTAGCTTACTTTCCATATCTGCGTATAAAATTGCAAAAAGCCTTGAACTAAGCGCGCACTCCTGCTTCAAACCCCTATCTATTCGAAAACCTTTAGAGATTCCCTCCCCTTCTCTTACCCTATCTTTCGTATTCTCATATACCTCGCTCACGCTCTCGATCATGCCTCTCTCCACTCTTCTTTCTTCCAGTGCCTCCCACAATCTTCCCCTATTCACCGAAGGAAACACGCCTTTTATATCTACAAAAAACGCATACACTTTGGCACCCTTTTGGACTAGTTCTCTATCCACCACAAGCTGCAAAACCTAAATATTGTCAATAATACTCGTTTCCTCCCTAAGGCCCGCCTGCATCCCCGGCAGTATGCCTTTTCCCTCAACATCCTTCCGCAGCCCTTCTGCCAGCACCATCGCGTATATTTCGTATGGCGTATTCTTTGGCGTAATTTCTTTAACATTTTTTCTGCCTGTCCCTATCCTCTTTTCTATACAGTGGTAAGATTACCCTTTCCCTTCACCCTTTTGGGAATCGCTCCCCCAGCTTAACTTTTCTCGCTACCTACTTCAGCCACTCCTTTACCTCTTGTGTGCCAAACAGCCATGCTTCGTTCTCTACTCCATCCCCTCATCTATCTTCCGTGTGTCTGATCCCTGAAACGAATGTTTAAAAAATGCCCTCAATTCTTCACTTCCTATCTTCTCACTTATCCCTTTTTCCTTTTCCTGCTCTTCCGTCTCACAGGTTATCCTAAACTCCTTCCTTATTTGTACGTACTAAATACTTACGTTTCCCAACTGCTCCTGATTTTTCTCTATTGCTTCTCTTGCCCATGCAACCCTCTTTTCTAACAAACCTTCTTCCTTACCCTGCCTTCCGTTAACATATACCCTTTACACATATCTATCTACACATGTCTATCATAAATACCACCATCTTACTTACTTACGTGTAATCTCCCTCTTTGTCCCCTGTTAAAATACCATTCGCCACTGCCCTTCCTCTGTCTTTCATCCAGTCTCTTAGAATCTTTCCCTCATTAATTATCAACTTGTACTTCGATTTTCTTTCGAATCTCTTCCCTTCCCGCTACGGACCTCCCCCCCCCCCCCCCCTAATTGTCGCTTTGAGGTCCCCTTTCCCAGTATCACAATATCCTTATCACTCCCTGATATTAGGTTTTTCACCTCCTGTCCGTATTGTAAACAGTCACAAACTTGTATGTTACCTCTCCTATCTTGACTGACCTCATTTACACGCCCTGTTCCTCTCCCTCTCCATGGATTTCTTCCCCTAATCCATCTTTAACCCCTGTTATAATTCCCCCACTCACCCTTCCTTTTCTCTTTACTCTGACCGCCTTCTGTAGCCTCAAAGCAGCCTCCCTTAGCAGCTTTGATTACTATTTGACACTATTTCATTCCTTTCTCTTCACCCAGTACAGCACCTTTAACACTCCTCCGCCCTGCTTCCATCATAAGAAATCACTCTGTAATTTCTTTAAAACAACCTTGTTCTCATCCCATACCCACATTTTTTCCTCTATTTTTATTTTCCGACACCAAACATTTGCCACTCACCCTTCACTTCTCTCCTTCCTAGGCCTGTGGTTTAGAATCCTCTGCACATCCCTTTTCTTCCTCGTCAACTCTTGATAGATGAAAAACTTCTTGTCCTTTATCCAATTTTTATTACGCATTACCCCCATTTTTTCTTCCCAGCTCTCCAACTCCACATCCGCCTGTTTATTCTTCTTTCTCCCCTTCATCGTAACTTTTATTCCACTTTTTCAGTCTCTCTTTCTCCGCCGATTATATTTCTGCGTATAATTTTGTATATTACATTTTGCATTCAGTTTCACTACATTTACTTATGGGACAATGTAAGAAACGTTTAGAATATTTTAAAAGACCTAAGAAGTACCAGGTGGTGCACTAACCCAATAATTCTTAGAATTGTGTAACTCCTTGGGATGAACCTGCAATAAGTACCTTATTTGTGCAATTTCGCGTTCTTTAAATATTTTGAAAAAAAGGAAAAATGTGTTAACGTGAAGGAACCGAATCGCTAGAAAGAAAGTAAGCTGGGAAAAAGGAATTAAGTTTTGGGAAAGAATTAATATTTGTAAAGGTAATAGAAATGTGAAAAATGCTTTTAAGAGTGTTAGTGTACACTAGGATAGATGGAAATAATAAGGAAAGGGTAATTTAATTCCGTCGAAGAAATAGGAGTTTTGGTCGCTGAGATTTGTTCGTGGAAGTAATATAGAGGATAAAAATTCAGGTGAATCGCATAGCAGTCATCATTTTCCATGTTCCAAACAGCGTCTATTAGTCTTATCTTATCTTTTTTATGAGCCTCGAAAATTGGGGTCATTAAGTGCGTCAAATTTTCTTAGAATTAAAAGGTGCTTAATAGAATCTAAGTCAATTCTTGATCTTTTAGGAAATTTTTTAATGCGCGGCGTTTTAAATTCGTTATAGACATGACAATGGATTAGAAAATGGAAAAAATCCTCAATCTCCATCAAGTTTCATATTCTGCAAATTCGAGTTGAATAAATCAGATTGCGCCGAATTATTAAAATAGAGTCTGTTCCTGGTGGAGTCTGAAAGACTTAATTGACTAAACACTCGCTTTTACCCGTACTGCAATAAAAATGTAGACATGGTTCAGCAAGGTTTAATTGACTTAGGTTTCTAAATTAACTGTGGTGGTTCGATTTCTCCACACGATCAACAACCTTACCAAACATATTAATTGCCTACTCAGTTATGATTTTTGACTTTTCTAAGGTACGTTTCTAAGGTACCACGTGACGGTGACTTTTTTGCTGATTCCGTGTATCGAGTTTTCCGATAGATTCGAGTAGGGACCTAAATTTTAAAGCTCCATTAAACTTTGCACTTGTGGCACTGGCTTGGTCCAACTGGCAGACGATCCTAAGACAAATAATAAGCATCATGCCGTCCGTCATAATAATTAGAGAAAGCCTTCAATTATAGGTGCGTTAGAATGCTTTAACGCGCTACTAAGATACTCTTGTTTCAACAGGGATAAAGTGCGCAGAAGTGTTTCTTGTTTAATGGAATCAGTGTGTAACATGTTTTATCTGTTTGACCTTAAGATCGTCAAGATAACGGAAAGCCCATGTCACACGACCGTGCAGTAAAATGGTCTAGATAATTGACCTTAAGAGCAGAATAATGGCTTCTACTAATTGATTGTTAGGCTAACTTAAGATACTGCACACTCTATAATTACCCACAAGGCCCAACAAGAAGTTGTTGCGCGCGATGATCATTGCGAACAACGTCTTAGTCCTAGCACGTTGATGCATTGTGGCAAAAAAGCAGCGGATCATCAACCCCGAAAGTCCTTGATCGTAATATGTTCAAAATCTTTTTTGATAAATTTTCTGTTTCATAGGAATGGGTGAGTGGATGTTCAGATACAAAAGAGCGTCGCTAATAATGAGCATATTATTTTATAATGTATAGGTGTGGGGGGGGGGGGGTGAAACAAAAAGGCGGAGGTAAATAGGATACATAATAGATATGTAGACTGAACACTGGGATTGGCAAAGAATACGCCTAATTATACTTTCAAAAGTTGTTGGGAAAATAAGAAAAACAGAGGGGTTAGAAGGTGGAGGGTGATAGGGAAAGGCTTTTTTTGAATGAACGGTAAATTAAATCCTAACTCAAATAATATTTCTTCACCCGATTCTCCGCGAAATCATTAGTTTTCCGGATTGCCACATCTTTTCAACCTGAATCCAGGAGCAGAAATATTGTCACTCCACGCAGACAGTGATCTTTCGTACTTACTTACTTAAACAATAAATATGTTTATCTGAAACATATAGTTGTTAAAGGTAAGCATTTATTTTTATTTTCTAAATGATAATAAAATATTTTTTATTTGCTGCTAAAGAAGAAACTTTAAAGCACTACAGAGAGCCTGAAGCAATTAGAAACATAACTCAATCACTTTAATTGTTATCTCACATTTCAATTTACCTGTCACATTTTTAAACTACTTTCAATCACAACCAATATGATATTTTATTGTTGCACTCTTCTCTTTAAATTAATGTTGCGTGAGTTTTTCCCGTGTCACAAAAAAATATTTTCTGATACGGCGCTGGGGACCTACTGGAGATTCATGAATCTCAGCTGGTGTCATTACGGTTACTTGGCCACTTTTTATGTTTATTTTCGCCCGTCTAGTATCTTTATTATTATAAATATACATTCCAGCAAAAGTATAAACACTATCCAATATTGAAAAAGCGTCGTCATCAGATGTTGATAAAACAATTTGTTCTTCAGTTGGAATGGGCTCATAGAGACGAGGATAAGCGTTTGATCTATATTTAATTTCTGTTTCTGCAGGAAAAGTGTATCTTCGTAATTCGAATATCCTGTACGGATTATTGCGAGGAATAAGACGAATAAATTTCATTTGATCAAGTGTTTGTGCAGGTCCCATATAAGAAGGAAGCTTGCTAGGTGGACCCAAACGCCTGGAAGGAGGATAATTCCTAGCTTGAGGAGACCTGGACCTGGATCTCGCATAAGGAGAATCATGGCTGCGGGGAGAATGCGAATTTTCGGTCCGAGGAACACCAGGGAAATGTTCTTCATTACGTGCAGACTCAAATTCGTAACTTGATTCTGCAACAAGAAATAGATGATGTTTTTTTTACCAGGTATTTGAGAAAAAATAGAATGCGCATTACCTGATGTTTTAATTAGGATGTCTAGTGTCCCCTAAATCTTTCAAAGTCTGAAATACTTTTTGACTTTTTTTTCCTGGAAAAAGTTGCAAAAGTCCTTAAGACTTGTAGCCATCTTCTTGGAATTATTATTCCCTTAAAGCGTAATGACGAGCGGGTCACGTGACAAGACTCCCACCCTACCGAAACTTAGTGCTTCTTATTTAGTATTCCAAATTTTTAACTTAATGTAGGGCTTCGTGTGAAAATAAGTAGGAAAACAAAAAAGAGCGTCGGTAAGATGGAAATCTGGTTGCGTGACCCACGCATCACATGGCCTGAGAGAAAAAATAGTTTTTAAAAATTTTTCTATTCTGCTCGACGAAAGACTGCTTACAATTTTTTAAAGGTTCTTGTATGCCATAATTAATTTTGAATTTTACGCTTTGTTTATAAGTAAAAAAACATACTGTCTTAAAAATATATTCAATAAATAATCACGGTGAAACAAAGCTAAAATCGAAAGCATTTAAAAGCATTTTAAATCTTAGAATTCTTAGGTCTTTATATATTAAAAGTGTAATGAACTTCTATTGATGAAAATTCAGCTATTTTATTTAAAAATTAAATTTTTCTATTTAAAATTCATGCATTATTTTTGGTCGTAAACTCTAATGCTTTGTTGCAAATATTTTTTGATCGAAAATTAATCTTTTAAGTAAAAAATTTGTCGTTTTGTTTAAGAAGTTATATCTTTATGTTGAAAATTTAAATTCTTAGTCAAAAAATGAACTATTTTGTTAGGATTAATATTTTGTGAATTAGTGACTGTTACATATTTAAAATTCAACTATTTAATTAAAAATAAAACTTCTTAGATAAAAGACTGTCGTATTTGCTTAAAACCTTAAATATTTTGTTGGAACTTCAGGTACTTTTTAAAAAAGCCACCCTTTTTGATCGAAAATTTGGCTGTTCTATTGATACTTCACTTTTTTGTTGAATATTCATCAATTTAATTAAAATTTGTTCGTTTTGTTTAAAATGTCCCTTTTTTATTTAAAATTTAAGCTACTCCTTTTAAAATTTATGTATTTATTTTTTTTTAATTTTGTTGTGCAAATTTTCTTCTAATAAAAAGGCGGCACTTTTAATTTCAATTTTAGATCTCCATTCGGAATAGAGAAGTTTTATATTTTTAACATTTTTACCGCTTATAAATTTACTATTTACTTTATTTAAGACTTAGTTCCTGGCATTTTTAGTTTTACCTTATTTCTGTATTAGAATAGGGAAGTTTCATGTTTTTTTATTTTTTACTGAGTTCCACGAAATAAAGTTTTAGTCTATAATTTTTTTCTGGATAGCAAGAAAATATATTTATATTTTAAACATTAAGGTTAAAATTGCAATTAAGTTCAACAATGGATAATTCTGTAATATTTAGTTTTTGAATAAAAACGCGAGAATTATTTAGATTAATTGCATGATCATCTCGACGTTTTTGGGTCAGAATAAAAATTTTAAAGTTGTGGCATTTACAAAATAAAAACATTAAAGAACAGTCAAAAATTAACAATTCAAGCAAAACAACGAACAAAATAAATTAAATTCTAGCAGAAAAAAACGTTATTTTAGTAAAGACCCACAAAGTTATCATGACAACTATCTGAATTGTTTCGAAAATAAAAATAATTTCAAATTTTAATACCTCAGAAAATAGGAATTAATACAAAATTCCATATCACATAAAAATATCTACAAATTTTTTTATAAAACACTGTTTAATCAAATACATAGTGTTTATTAGAGAAAAAAACCATCGAACATAAAATTTGTTAAAATTATATTATTTTAAGTCAAAATTTTATTTCATAATCTTAAAATATCTACATATTGCTTTACATTTTTTCACTTTGACAGAATTTTAAATGTTTATGAATATTTTAGAATATTTTTTCGAAATTCATTTTTAAAACTGAACAATCATTTTTTATTATCTAAAGTAATCGTAAGGAAATGTTTTTAAGTTTTTAAACTTTCGCAATTCTTTAAATGCCTGATTTTTTCGACATCTAAAAAAATCTATATTTAATGTTTAATTATGTCAGCATGTGTAACTGTTATTTGTACATTAAAATTTTTAAATTATTTTTACAATAAAAGTTTTTTTGAATAACAAATTGAAAAATGCTATTTTAGAAATTTGTTTAATTTCTAATTTTCATTGATTGTTTTTTAATTACTGATTTTAAATGAATAGTCAGATATTTCTATATATTAATAAAATTTGTTTTCCTAATTAAAATATTTCAATTTGAATGGTTTAAAAGTGGAAAATTTTTGACGCAAAAAATATTTTAAATTAATTGCAAGCATTTAATTACACAGCCACACCAAATTTTTTTCTATATGGAGGTCAGACCATATTAACTTTATGTTTTTGGGGTCGCTGAATCGGAAACCGAGCTCCAATATTTCCCAGCACGTCAGGGTTCTGACATAACTTCAACAAAACCCATCAACCTTTTTTTTTAGTATCTTTTTCCGCATCTGCTGGCCAAATCATGTTTATTATATGTTGTTAGGGTTGCTGAATCCAAATTCTAGGTCTAAAAACCCACCACGTTATGGTTCTGTCATAAACTCCAAAAAGCCTTGAACAATTTTTTTTCGAGTCCCGGAGTCAGACCATATTTATTGTAATTTTTTTTTTTTTTTGACTTAGCCATTAGCACTGGGGTATTTTGGACATCGGATTCGGATTCAGCAACCCCCAAATTTTAAAACAAACGTGTTTTTATATCTAGACCCAGAAAAAGATACTCAACAAAAATATATATGAGATTTTTTAAGGTTATTTTAGAATCCTGATGACTCTTTGGGACTTTGGATTCGGAATTAGCAACCACAAAAACATATAATAAATATGGTCGGACCCCAGGGCTCGAAACGAATTTCAGGAGAATTTTTTCGAGGTTATGTCAGAACCATGACGTGCTAGGAATTTTTCAAACTCGGATTCAGATTCAACGACCCCAAAAACATGTGATAAATGTGATTTGGTATCCAGACTAGGAAAAAGATGATTTTTTGAGGTTATTTCAGAATCCTGACGAGCTGGAGTTTGTTAGGCCTTGGATTTGGATTCAGCGACCACAACATAATATAACAAACAATGTCTGACCCCAGACTCAGTAAATAAATTATGAGGTTTTTTAACGTGATGTCAGAACCCTTACATAGTATGGTTTTTTGGACCTAGGATTCCGATTTAGCGACCCCAAAAACATATAGTTAACGTTAAAATCTGAAAATTCTAGAATTGCAAAATGATTTTGAATTGCCTTGTTAAATCAATTATTATTTACTTTTTAATCCTTAAAGTACAGTTGATTTTTAAAAATCATAAATTAATTCATATTCACAGTAATTAAGCTAAAAATATATGTTTTAGAACTTAAAGAGATACGAATTTTGAAAATTATTAGAAAAAAAATTTGAAATCAAAGTTGGACGAATCTTTTTCTAAAAATGTGTAAAATTCCTGCTCAAAAAATTAGTTTGCTGTCATTTTCCCATTTCCTCTGGTCTTATAAACTTTCCGCTCATTTGCCGATTTCTCTGTCCAGCGGCCACCCTTAACATAGTACTGAACATACATAGTTAATATAAATTAAGTACAAAAACTGAGCGCGCAGCGCAAGGAGAATGGATAATCGAGTACGAGATAAATATATCATAGAAAACGAAGTGCGAGACAAAACAGACGCATGCCCTAGGCGTGCTGAAACAATAATGAAAAAAAAAGAAGAATGGATTTTTAATCTTCATTTCTTACTTTCTACATTTGAATCCGTAAGATGTTGCTCCGCGCATTTCAAAATTTAATTTTAAATTTAAATCTAAAAATAAGTGTTGAAATTTTTTAATATTTACCAATAGAATTTAGTATAAACACCAATGATAGGACCAGAGTAGAAAAGATCTTCATTTTTTGCCTCGCTGAGGAAAAACTTATTGCTCTAGTGCTCGAAAATTTTCTTAACAACGTAACTAAGTAATATTCTGAAAATTTCTCTATTGAAGTTCTTATCTCATGAACAAGATAAGCCACGTGCTTGCCCTTGCGAGATGTTTGTATTTTATTAATCATTCCATTTTCATGTATGAACAACAGCTTTATGTTCTATCGAGTAGGAAAACTATTATCGTATGATGTCATACTAACGTTTAGTAATAAACAGAACCACCAAAAGAATTGAAAACTTTAGATTTATTCGCATCAGGTGATCCTACCTGCAATGTTTTTAATGAGGAACAACAACAAATATAATATTTTAGTTTTACAATTTTCTGTTTAAATTAATGTTGCGTGAGTTTTTCCCGTGTTACCGAAAAATATTTTCTGATACGTCGCTGGGGACCTACTGGAGATTCCTTAATCTCCGCTGGTGTCATTACGGTAACTTGGCGACTTTTCATGTTTATTTTCGCCCGTCTTGTATCTTTATTATTATAAATATACATTCCAGCAAAAGTATTAACACTATCCAATATTGCAAAGGCCTCATCATCAGATGTTGATAACACAATTTGTTCTTCAGTTGGAATAGGCTCATAGAGACGAGGATAAGCGTTTGCTCTAAATTTCATTTCTCTTTCTGCAGGAAAAGTGTATCTTCGTAATTCGAATATCCTGTACGGATTATTGCGAGGAATAAGACGAATAAATTTTATTTGATTAAGTCTTTGTGCAGGTCCCGTATAAGAAGGAAGCCTGCTCGGTGGAGCCAAACGTCTGGACGGAGGATAATTTCTAGCTTGAGGAGACATGGATCTGGATCTCGAACAAGGAGAATCATGGCTGCAGGGAAAGTGCGAATTTTCGGTGCGAGAAACACCAGGTAAATGTTCTTCATTAGGTGCAGACTCAAACTGGGCACCTGATTCTGCAACAAGAAAAAGAGGATGTCATTTTCATTATATAAAAAATTTGTTTATATTTTCTAATAAGTCACATGATTCCCGAATTTTAAAATCCATAAACTGCTTGGATGAAAAATTTGAAAGCTTAGCCTCAAGCTAGTAAAGTGGAAAGATCGATTTTTTCTCATATGAAAATGTAACATCTTGCACTTAATTCATTCTAAATATTTATAAACACTAGGGTATATTTTAGCACTCCATGACTGGGTAGACCTCTACAGTCCTGAAACTTTCACGGTACTGCCTTCAGGCTGATTCCTGTTATCTTGGTATCTTTTGGGGTTTCAAGGATATCTTCATACCCAAGGCTCGTTCCTGGTAACTATTATTGTCATTATTTCCGAATTTTACTTTGCTTCAATGTGTCAACATTATTTTTGGTATCATTTCATTTTGTTATAAGGTAGTGAAACTTTCTTTTGGTTATTTTCTGAAAATTGTGACAACCTCTGGACCCTTTTTAATTTTCTTTTTCTTGTTAATATACAGACATTTTTTATAAAACCATCTTGCCAAATTTTGTTTTAGTACCCAGCCTCTCTTTTTAAAAACTGAGCTAGTCTGATGCAAATTTTTAGCCCTTTTGATTTAGTTTATTTTTTCATGGTATCGTTTATTGTTTTTTTAATTAAAATTAAGTATCGTCTTCTGTAAATTAGGGTTAGGATGTGAAAAAGGTTTTCGGATTTCAGGACTGCTTTGAGAAAGCTAACGCTCTAAGATACGCATTTTTTATCTTTGTGCGCACCCTATAGGACCATATATACTTGTAGGTAAATGGCCGAGTGACAAGATATAAACTTTTTTTTAACGGTGCTGGTCACAGAAGTAGACTTCATTATGAATGCCGTGTGCAAAAAATCCGAAAATAATATTTAAATTTACAGCTGTAGATTGGAATCCCGTTTTATAACTATAACGAAACCTTTAAGGTAACTTTCCGTTTTTTATATTAGTTTCCACATGTATTTTGTCCTTATAATTATTAATATACATTCCAATATGGGCAAAAACCGAGGGGCGACTTACTGAGAAATCTCGAAATTTTAAAACTTTGAATGAGGCAGTCTCAATCAAATTCGCATTGACAGTGCTAAGATTTCTTTAATATTGCTGAGATAGTCCAAATTTTTAAAACTTATCGAAGGAATGCTTAACGCGCGGCGAAAGATTTGCAAGATTTCTCAGTGACGAGCCCCTTGGTAAAAAGACTGTCCAATATTACAAAGGCGTCATCATCGGATGTTGATAAAAAATTGTTTCTTGAGTTAGCTAAGGCTCATTGATACGAGGCTCAGCTTGTAATATAAATTTAATTTGTTTCGTGGCAGAAATAGTGCATCTTTAAAGTTTGCATACACCATGCCGATTTGGGCGGCAAAACAGCCGAAAAAATTGAATTTGATCAAGCTTTCTGCCGGTCCCTTACCAAAAGGAAGGGAGCTAGGTAGTTTTACACACCTGGTAGGAGGAGGAGGAGGAAGCCAAGGACGACAAGGAGACCTGGACCTGGATCTCACAGGAGGAACATTACATGTTCTATTCATCATTGGATGTTAGTACAGATTTGTTTCTAGAGTTAGCTAAGGCTCATTGATAAGAAGGTCAGCTTGCACTCTAAATTTTATTTCTTTTGTGACAGAAAAAGTGCATCTTTAAAGTTCACATACCTAATGCCAATTTGGGCAGCAAATAAGCCAAATAAATTGTCTTTAATAAAGCTTTTCTCCAGCTCCCTTACTAAAAGAAATTCAGCTAGGTGATTTTATGCGCCTGGCAGGAGAAGGAGCAGGAGAAGGCCAAGGACGACCTAGAGACCTGGACCTGGATATCACAGGAGGAACATTACGTGTTTCAGAAATAGAATCTTCGGTACAAGGAATGTTGGTCCTCGTACCGGAGCTTCTATTCATCATCGAATGTTAATAAAAATTTGTTTCTAGATTTAACAAAGGCTCATTGATAAGAGGCTTAGCTTGTTCTCTAAATTTAATTTACTTCGTGACAGACAAAATGCATCTTTAAAGTTCGCATACATAATGCCGATTTAAGCGGCAATTAAGCCAAATAAATTGTAATTAATCAAGCTTTTCTGCAGGTCCCTTGCCAAAAGACAGCAGATAGGGGTTTTATACACCTGGCAGGAGAAGGAGAAGAAAGCCAAGGATGATAAGAAGACCTGAACCTGGATTTCACAAGAGGAACATTACGTGTTTCAGGAATAGAATCTCCGGTACGAGGAATGTTGTTTCTCGTACCGGAGCTTCTAATTATCATCGGATGTTAGTAAAAATTTGTTTCTAGAGTTAGCTAAGGCTCATTGATACAAGGCTTAGCTTGTAATCTAAATTTAATTTTTTTTGTCGCAGAAAAAGTCCATCTTTAAAAATCTTACCAGAAGGAAGGCAGCTAGGAGGATGTATTTGCCTGGCAGGAGGAGGTTGAGGAAGCCATGGACGACGAGGAGACCTCGACCTGGATCTCTCAAAAGAAACATTATGTATTTCAGGAATAGAAGCTCTGGTACGAGGAAGGCTAGTAATATTTTCGACATTAGGTTCAGACTCGATCTGGTAACTTGATTCTGCAAAAGAAAAAGAGAATTAAATTTTCCTGCTGTACCTGCGCATTAGGTTGGTCCAAAAGAGCCTTGCAATTTTTTTTTGACATTAGGGGGCAAAACATTCCACCCCCAAAGTTCCCATTTCCGGAGAAAGCAAAACCGTAATTTTTCTTATTTCGAAATTCGAAAGTTAAAATATACCTCCGGGCACTTCAAACTCCCATGTAATAAACATAACGAAATTTTGAATTTTTGGAAAATTAAACTCGTGTTCCATGGTTTCATCGACATGTATCAAACTTTTTAGGGATTGAAGGGGTGTGTCTATGAAATAAAACCATTCTGATAAATTTTATTTTTGAAGCGTTCTGATCCTCTCTGCAGCGCTGTTTAAACAATTTTTGAATGTTTAAACAAATGCAAACTATTTAAAAAATTATTTGGTCCCGAATAATGTAAAAAATAATTGGATTTTTTGTATTGCAATGCAATATTTTGGTATTGTTTTAACTAGTGAATTTATCTAAAACAATATGTAATTATTAAGACAATTATTAGCTGCTTATATCAAACTTCTAAAAATTGAGCCAGTGATTTTTTCTTTTTTAAATTGGTATCCTAAGCTGCTCTTTGTTGAGTAATTACGTCATTTTGGTATATTTAAATAATAATACTCTACAAAAACTAGGCGACTTTAATAATTTTCTTGTTTCTAAGGGGCACCAGGAACGTCAAATAGAAAACATTGTTATTTTAATTATCTCTATATATACAACGTAAGATATCATAAGATAATAACCCAGATTTATTTTTAGTATAATAAAGATAAAAATATTCAAAAAATCAAATTTATTTTTTACTTTTATTTCTTACTTCCTAAATTTAAATTAGTGAATCTGCATAATGAGTCAGTCAAAATTTTTACTCATTCAATTGAGTGACCCATTTATCAGTAATTCAATTTTAGAGAGCACCATCTCACTCAGTGACAAAGCGTGCAATTTGAAATCAGAAACCCGCTGAACGTAATGTTCCTGTCAAGCATTTAGAAGTAAAGAAAATTAAGACCAAATATTTGGATAAAAAGTTCTGGAACTTAAAAACCATATTTATTTTTAAACCTAGGCATAAAGATCATAAAAAACTATTCGATAAACATAACGTTCACGATTGCGCATTTAAAAATAAAGAAAATTAAGAAAATTCAGAACTGCAATGTTAAGTTAAAATTATAAAATGAATTTTCTATTATTATTGAATTAACTGAAAAATTAAAAATTTTTTAAAAAGTATTAATATTTTATTATATTTACCAATAGCATTCAGTATATCGGCCAATAATAGAAACAGAATAAAAAGGATCTGCATTTGGTCTAACTTAGAAAAAAACTGATTACTGTATTAATAAAGAATCTCCTTGACAACGTAATTAGGGATCATTCTGTTAATTTCCACTGCCTATAGTTTATATACTATAGTTCTTATCTAATCAATCTGACATTCCTTAAGCTTGTCCTTGTGGAATATTTATGATTCATTAGGCTTTCCATTATCAAAAATTTCTTAAATCACTATTTCACAGTTATGAAGAAATAAAATTCAAGTTTTAGGAAAAACACGAACTTTTGATTAAAGGAAACCCAAAAAATAAAAATAAAGAACTTTGAGAACTAGCATTTTTCCTTCCTGTTTAGTTGTAATATTTCGAAAACCAGACTTTTTGCAAAAATTGTGCCCTGGTTCCTAAATGCTGATTTAGATAGTACAAAATAATCACCAATTGCATTTTTTTTAAACTAAGACTCTAATGAGAGGCACTCTAATGCTTATCCTAAAATATTGTGTCAAGGAATGGAAAAGGTATTTCTCTATTTGCTTTGGAAAAAGAACGTATCAGGAGCTAATTTGAATATATGTCGTGTTGCCTAAGAAAAATAATATTATTTCCCTTTTTATTATAGATGCTGCGGCATATGCATACTTATAATTTATTGGAATAGAACCTGCAAATATATATTAATTAATTATTAGGGCCGCAACTTGATACTGTGGCCTTATTCATCAAACGCCAGTAGTAGCTGTAGACTGACTCCACGTTGGCCACTACTAATGACGGTAGTCGCGCGCCAAGTTAAGCGGTCACAGTGTAGTCAGATATCCTTCTCTTGCATCCGCGTTGGTTGTAACACCTTAGTAACACCAAACTCCGTCTGAATCCATGATTCAACAAACCACGGTCCTGCCAGTTTGATGCTCAAATGCGTTCAACTTGGAGTGACCTAACTGCCCACACCATACCTATTACGCTCACCATACCCCGTCACGCGAATTCCGTCCAGGATTCCAAGATAAAAGAATCTTAGAGTCGATCCTTCTGGTTGGTTTCCTTGTTTTTTTTACTTGCGCGTAGCGAGAACATGGTAAGTTGAATCGTACTTTGAATCAGTATCGATCAAGTTTTTCACGCGACTACCTACCTACGATATACTATCTGGACAACATCATGAAAAAAAGCGTATGCTTGAGTTAATTTCTTGACCTTCCTTTTCACCGTTCTTTTGAAGGCCAAGGTAATTTGTACGAATTCAAACAAGTGCAATTTACGTTCTCTCACCCGAGTCGAGGTTTGCAGTCCCGAACTCCGGCGTAGACAGCTGGCCTCTCTTTCTAAGGTAGGATTTTTTGGTAGATCCCAGCCCTCCATGTGAGCTGAGACATTGCTAACGTGCCCCTGGTATTGAAAACTTCTGGTCTTTTTTACGGTTATAAGTGGATGGTTTCAGGAACATTATATAATCCTGCAATCCATTAGTAGGTCAATTTGGTAGTCAAGGATCCTGTGGTTCGTACTCGCTACTATGCGCGGGATTTCTTTTTTTTTTGGTAGATGCCCAGGTTCTCTCTACACGCTTTGCAGCAAGCCTTCCTCAAGCAGCAAGCTACTCAAGTAGCAGCGAATCCAAGAAGAATAGTGCAAACTCGCTCTTCTGGTGGATTCTGTGAGAGCCGATAAAAAAGCCAAACTAGCACTGTCACAATTTTACGTCTTGTATTTAAATGAAGCTGCCTATCAAAACTTGATACCCTATAGTTGTCACAGCAACCCAAGGTCGCCAACATGGAACGAGGGACGGCCCATCAGGCGTTGGGATTGTCTAGAACACCACTTCAATTGCGAATGCCCATATCTGCGCAAAAGGCTAGCTGAAAATAAGGGGGATGCGCATCAGTCAAACTGGCGAGATTTGACTAGAAGGCGACATTGCTACAAAAAAATAGGGCCATCATCTTAAACATAACAATTCAAAATAGTAATTTACTTCCCAAGTTTCTTGTGCAGTTAGAAGCTCAAGTGGTTTATGCACTATTTGATACTGCAGCTCGTGACACTATTCTCCACTCTCGGTATTCAACCGAACATCAGCTTGATAAAAATATTCCATGTCCAAAGCTAGCGGATTCAGCGGTGAATGGACTGCGCATGACTTTAATGTTAGAAATAATTCTGGCAATCAAAATATAGAGTCACGTAAAGCCTACTACGTTTTTGCGTAGCTACGATTAGCGGGACCTGAATATTCTTTTTATTTCTTGAATTCGTGAGGAGAAAACAATTTATAGTCATTAACTCATCTGTCTCTTAGTAGGACCCCTAAAACGTTTCACAACACGTCTTATTAATAGGAAATAAATTTAAAAAAAGGATGATACTAAAACAAGTAAGAGATATTTTGTAATAGAGAATTATTGAATCAAGCCAATTTCCATACATTTTAACCGGTAGTATTAGCTAAAACAGTTTTTGTATTTTGTATTTTCCATGTCTTTTTAACTGCTTTTACAGCACCTGCTTCATGCCAGTTAACAAAGTTCTTAAGTATGTTGCCTACCATTCTGTACATCAAAGGTTCGTTGAACTCAAATTTTATCGCATGATACCACGTGCATGGGAAGTGCTACTGTGATACTCAATGATCACCATTAAATTAGACAGTTTGAACACACTTCCCACAGTTTCTTTAAAGTCATTGATCTACATTACAGGTCAAAGTTGCTAGACTTTTACGTAATTTGTCTAAAAACATTTCAGCTTGAGAGTTACATGTCAGATTTTAATCAGACTTCAGATTACCAACAATATTATATTTAAGTATCACAATGTCTTTATGGAATCAACACTTTGTACGTTTTTTGCTTGTTATTTAAAAATATTTTCTGATACGGCGTTGGGTCCTACTGGACATTCATTGATTTCTTCTGAAGTCACTACGTAACTTTGCCACTATTCATTTTTGATTTTGCTTGTTTTGTTTTCTTATGATTTTAAATATACATTCCAGAAAGAGTATAAAAACAATCCAATATTGCGCGGACCTCACCATCGGATGTTGATAAAATAATTTGATATTGGGTTGGCATCGGCCAATAGAAACGAGTTTTAGTTTCTACTTTGAATTTAATTGGTGTTTCTGCAGGAAAAGTGTATTTTCGAAGTTCGAACATCTTGCACCGATTCGTAAGGGGAATAAACCGAATAAATTTCATTTGATCAAGTCTTTGCGCGGGTTTAAAACAAGAAGGAAGATATCTATCTGGAACGATGCACCTAGCAGAAGGAGGAGCAGGAAGATAAGGGCGACGAGGAGACCTGAACCTGAATCTTACAGGAGGCGCATTATGTCTTTCAGCAGAAGAAGTTCCGATACTAGAACGCCCAGGAATATGTTTGTCTTCAGGTAAAGGCTTGAACTGGTTACTGGACTCTGCAGAAGAAATAGGGAATTAGACTTTTCTAAGGCAAAACAGGATTCGCATTGCTGAAAATTTATTTGAATTTCCTAATGAGTCCCATGGTGAACGCAATTTAAAATCCTAGGTGCTATGATACTTCGAACCTAAATTTCAAACTATCGCAAATATTTTAAAATTCGATTAGAGGCTATCCTTTCGTATTTATGCAGAAATTAGATTTAGTCATTTTGAAAAATCAGACTCAAAAAAATTAGCTTGAGACTAAGCTTATCTTAAAGGTCAAAGCATCGACAAATGTAATCTGGTGATTGTGAATTTTCCATTGTTAAAGCTCCCCCAGCTTAATTAAACACATGATAATCACGCATTTCGCGCTTCGCACTCGATTTGGTAAAAAATGTGAACTTCTTTTTATTATATTCAACAGTTTAATATTATATGTATATTATATTTAGTTTTTTACCGCAACCTGGTATCGGTAATAAGGATATTGCAAAATAAATTACAAATTACATTTATAACGAATACTTTGATATTTGTTTTTTATTTGCATCAAATCTTATTCTTAGCAATTTTTTTTTGCGCAATCAAAATTTAAACTTTCGCTTTTCTAAGATAACTCAACATTATGTTTCGATTATTTTTTATATATTTAAAAAATAAAATTTTTTTTCTTTTAAATTTTTTTATATTACGCGTTGCTTGGCTTAAAATGTTAAGTTTCCTTTGATTTTAATGTATCAAAACAATTAAAAAGAAGATCACAGGCCAATTAAATAGATTTTGTTTTAGTTAACGCGGCCACAGACAGACAGGCAGAAATAGATACACACCTGCATACATGTACACAGACAGGTTGACAGATAGACAGACATACTAATTCGTAGAAACCTTTCTTTCGGATTCAGTGGATCTCAAAACGTGGACACTTGTCTGAAAAATTGGGAGTTGGGGGGAAGGGTGCAAGTTTACACAAATGTAATA
Source organism: Druon quercuslanigerum (assembly GCA_010014905.2). Taxonomy (NCBI): domain Eukaryota; kingdom Metazoa; phylum Arthropoda; class Insecta; order Hymenoptera; family Cynipidae; genus Druon; species Druon quercuslanigerum. Next base: position 19,191 of record JAAAKG020143953.1, read on the forward strand.
CGTTCTCTGATAAGAATGTAACAAGAAAAAAAAATTCACTGAAAATTTGGTTACAGTCGACATCATATTTCAATGATCATTCTGGTGCCTTATTAGCGAATATAATATTTAGTATTATAATTATGTTATGAATGACGTAAGCCTCCAATTATATCTATTGAGATATTTTTATTTCATGAATCCTTCTAGGAAACAAAATCGTATAACCAAAGCAGACTTAGATTTTATGACAACGAAAATATGATTTTAATTGCGCATGTAGAAAAATTTCAATCTGTACAGGAAATTTTTTAATGAATTTAAAAATGGGCAGAAAAATTTGTTTTAAACCAACAGAAAAATATTTTTAATATTTTACATTTCGAATAATGAGAGAAATATTCTGTTTTTAGTATTTTTATCGATTTAATTAAAAGAAGCAATTTATTGTTTTTAACATTTCTTTTGATATTTCAGTTCAATAGAAAGGGCAGGTAATTCTGTAAGTTTCATTTTTTATAAGACAAAAAAGTAGGAACTTCTTAATTAAAATTTTTTCACTTCAAAATGTATAATTTACAGCATTTTTATTTTTTCAATTATGCATTTTCTAAAAAATTCTGGAAGCGAATTTTAAAAGGTGTTTGCAATTTTCATTTATTATAGGCATTGTTAAAAAAGACTAACCTTCGAGAATAAAATCAGAAATAAATTAAACATTTTTTGAAATAAGGTATTTTTTTCGGAAAAAAGTCCTGAATTTCTGCTATTAAATATCTTTTTCCTAAAAATATATATACTATTCTGTTATTGTAAAAATGAGCGGCTGGAAGTTTTTATTAAACACTTTCTTTAATGATTACTGGCTTCTGTAAAATCAATTAATACATATTATATTCAATAGAAAGAATCATGTCCATATATAAAACGAATGTCCAGTGGAAAAAGAAGAAAGCATTCGAAAAAGACGGACAAATTCATTTTTTATATTCATTTCTAACTTTCTACTTAAATTTGAAATTTACTGAAGGCTCTTAAACGCTTTTGAAAATATAGACATATTAATAAATTTAACAATAGAACATCTCCGAAAAATAAATAATTTTGTTAGCAACGAAACTACGTTTGTATGTGATTGATTTTTTTCCTTTTCATTTGAAGACAACATCTACATGGTGTATTAAGTGGGAAAACTATTTTTGAATGATGTCACGCTTATGTATAAAATTAAAAGGATACATTTAAATAAAACTAAAACTCGTATTTATTCGCAGTGAGAGGAAGAATTAGTATTTTTTAAGGCGCTATTTCAAAGTTATGAGTAAATAAAATACACTTATCAATACACATATAGTCTTTTTGCTCGTTTCGTATTTTCTGTCGATTTTCCAAGAACTTTTATATTTGTCCAATGATTAGATGATTAATTAACCAAAAAATTAGAATAAGTAGACAAACGTAAACAAATGCTGTTATTTCAAAATAAAACCTTTTTGTTGACTTATAATGCTTTGGCTTGTTCGAGGAGACTTAAATGATAAAAAACTGCAATTTTATTTTTCCTGAAATAGCTCTCATCCTGTGCATTTCAGTTAAAATTTGTTGCAAAATAAGTTGAAGTGTACTAAATTACATAAAAATAGAAAAAAATACTGTAAAAATTAATATGTAAATAGTGAACTCTGACCTTTCCTAACCTAATGCTATCCGAAGATTGAAAAAATAAATTAAATATAGTCGACGACTGAAGTTCTTTTCTAACTGGTTTCTCACCGGCTTCTTAAAAGCACTAAAAATCGTGTGTTCTTTAACCGGTGGCAAATTGGTTTTGTTCGAAATTTGGGAACAGATATTAAATATTTTTAAAGACCGAAACTAGTCTTCAACTCTCTAAGTCCCTAACTCTCTTTAAATCTCTAAACGGTTCGTAAAAGGCATATGACACTCGTGTGTGCTGTAATTTATCCTAAACTATTTCCATCCGGCAACACTTGCCACACATGCATGTTCTAACCATTTCTAACCGGGTACTATCTGACGATTAAAGACAGAAATTAAATATTGTGAAAGACCCAAATTAGCTTCTAACTTGTCTCTAACCAAACTAAATCCCAGGGTCAGGAAAAGAAATAAAATATCATCAAAGACTAAAGTTAGTTTCTATCTAGCCTGATCGTTTCGCAAAAAGCACTTGGCACTGGCGTGTGCTCTAACCCGTCTTAACGCGTTACTATCCGTCGATTACAAGAAAATCAAATATTGTTGTAGACCGAAATCAGAAATTAACTGGCTTCTTACCAGCTTCCAAAAAACAACTTGACAATCGGTGCTTTAACGGGTCCTAACCGGGTACTATCCGGCGATCGAAAACAAGCCAATTAGGTGACGTTACATCCCGTGGACGGAATTTAAATAGGGTTCGCTTAGCAACCCTTTAGAAATCGGGTACAAATATTTCAGGTTACTGAATAGAAACCAGTTAGGCTTCGGTTAGAATCCAGGAACAAAATCCGTTTAGAGACCGGCCAGAGCCGGTAAAGGGCCAGGTTGGAATATAACGAGGACCAGTTACAAGCCGGTTAGCCGGTTAAAACCCGCGGACAAAATCCGGCTAAAGACCGTTAAGGAGCAGGCAAATCAATTTAGTGACGCTTACAACACAGGAACGAAATGAGGTTAGGGACCGGTAAAAAAACAGTTAGGAATCGGATGAAAATATTACAGAATGCGGGTAAAAACCGATTAGATTCCGGTTCCTAACCGGGGACAAAATCCGGTTAGGGACCACCTATGGCCTGTTAGAACCCACTTTTAATATGTTTCTAACCGATTATCTTGGAGTGCCTACTTAATAGTTTGGAATATCAACTCGAGGGTCCTAGAGAGCCCAACTGTTCATCCCACAAGGCGAAATTGATTATCATTAAGAGTGAAATCGCTTATTATAGAGGAGGAGAGTCGACCTGGCTATCTTACAATTGCTAACAATATATGTGGAACACTAAAGGCTAAGGACATGGCACGGCATCACTGTACTGCACTAAATTATAATATTTCAAACATTAAAATAAATTCAGATACCAACATCCCACATCTCGTTATTTTTTGCATCGTCACTGAATGATAAAATTTTAAACACATTTTCAGTTTAAAATTCTCCACGTGTATTCGAAATACGAAAAAAAAGTTTAAACTTATTAAAAATATTTGTAGGCGCAACAAACAGAAAATATGCAGCTGCTCAGCGCAATGACATTTACTTGCTCCGAAAATGCTCTAAACTACGGCGCTGCCAACTCTCGTATCCTTTTACACTACGTGCATCACGTCGACAACCATATTCGATAACGTTAACGCACTTATTTAGAATGATTATATTTTAAAAGCAATTGTATGAGACAAATAATAAGAGTGAAGTTACTAAAAATAATTCTTTACTCGCGAGAAAGACATGTAAAATTAAATTTAAATTATTAATTAGCCTTTCAGCTGAAAAATAAGTGATCGATTTATATTCTAAAAAATTAAATCTACTTTTTATCATTAATATAAATTTAAAATAATTTCTAGCATGTGTGTGCGTTTTACAATTATTATTTCTTATCAACATCTTACTTACCAATTCTATAATTTTACATAAACACGAAAATGGTGACTAATTAGGATGGCCCTCTTCGACGGGCCATTTACTCATCCGAGCATGTTCGAAATAATAAAAAACGAAAGATGTGGCCCATCCTGAAAGGGTACCTCAAATATAACTGATAATGAGTCTGACCTTTTTACAAGAGTCAGAATCGCCATAAAATAAAAGTCTCTTTATGTCGAAAAAATTCTGGTATGCTCTTTAAGCCGTCTAGAAAAACGGACTGGCCCTCTAAATTTTGACGCTCTAACATTAAACGTCCATTTTTCTCCGTGTTTTCATTTAATATATTCACCGAAACTATGGTAGGTATTGGGTGTATCGAGTAACATTCAGGTATCCACTGCTCTAGGGAGTAGTATTAAATTGGGTTAGATTAAAAATTTTCTGCCAGCTTTACGCCGAGCGTAACATGATGCGGTTTCGGGGACCTGATGGAGATTGATTTACTTCTTTTGGGGTCATTACGGTAACTTTGCCGCTTTCCATGTTTTCCATCGGAAAATTGTTGATACAACAATTCGTTCTTGGGGAGACATGAGCTCATAGTAACGAGTATTAGTTTCTACTTAGAATTTAATTGGTGGTTCTGCAGGAAAAGTGTATCTTCGAAATTCGAATATCTGGTGTTGATTTGTGCGAGAAATAAGCCGAATAAATTTCATTTGATCAAGTCCTTGTGGAGATCCTGGATTAGATGGAAGAGAGCTAGGAGGAACTATGCCCCTGACAGGAGGAGGAGGAAGCCAAGGGCGACGATGAGACCTGGACCTGGATCTAACAGTGGAGGAATTTCGGTTGTCAGAAGTACATATTCGAACTGGTAAATTGAATCTGAAAAAGAAATAGAAAAATAGATTTGTTTAAGGTACCCACATGCGGCAAGAGAGTATGCGGATCCAGGAAAACTTCTTCGAATTCCTCAATGATTTAAATTGGTAACGCAATTTAAATTCTAAATGTTGTGTTAGTTGGAACGTAAACTTACAACAATGGCACATATTTTCAAAATGGATAGTGGGCCATCCATAAATTTTTATGTTAAAAAATTAATAGCTTTTTTACCTAGTTACTGTAACCAGTTATGCTAAATATACCTTTTTTATCTGTTTACTGCAACTGGTCAATTTCCTGGTGAACCTAATGGTTAGGGACTAACGTTTGTAAATATGTAACGAACTAATAATTATTTACTTTTTTGCAGTATCAGTGAAAATTTGACTTGCAGTTTAATTTTCCACAATACATCTTTTCGTAAAAGTTCATTTTTCGTTCTACTAAACCTGCTTTGTATCAATGCAGAAATGACATTAAGTCACGTAAAAAAATAAGTTGATGATGAGCTTATCCTGAATTAATAATAACATTGCATGCTAAGATTTTATAAAAAATGAATATAGTAAATAGTTCATAAATATCTTTTAGTAAATATTTATATTTGTTCACCTAATATAATCAAAAGAACATATTATTCTGTGATTATAAAAATAATCTTCCGGGAGGTTTTTAAAAAAATAAATTTCAAGGATTTGTGTCTCTCCGAAAATCAATTAATAATTATTATAATAAATAAAAGGAACATAAAGAACAATATGGAAACGTCATTTAGATAGAAATTCTAAGTTTTTTATTTGATACCAAATTCTTTATTAACATTCTTTAAAGAATTATGTCAATATAGAGAATGAAATGTAATGAATCAGTCAACAATCTTTCTGATTTGAATCGATGACCTATTTCTCGATAATTATATTTCAAAGAACACCGTCACCCTTAGTGAAGAAGTGTGCAATTTAAAATTTTTTATTCGAAGAACGTAACGTTCCTTATTGCGCATTTAAAAATAACAAAAATTAAAAAAATATGATCAATTGGAAGTTGTTGAATTTGAATGATTTGCTTCAAGACCTGAAGAAATCTACGACTTTTAAAATCGCGCATTCAGAACTGTAATGTTAAAGGGGAATTATAAAATGAATTTTTCGGCACTTATTAGATTTGCTAGAAAATTCAAAATATTTTGTATAAGTATAAACGTATTATTATAGTGACCAATAAAATTCAACATAAGCGCCAATAATAGGGCCAGAGAAGAGGGGATCTGCATTTTTCTACAAAAAGGAAAAACTTATAAGTAAATTAATAAAGAATTAAGGAGAGCAAAACACCACGCCAAAAAGCCTCTTAAAACGATGATGCTTCGATAGCTTTGGATTAAAATATGTCGTCTGTCAAACGCCGCTTTCTCTACTTTGCCGGGACATCTAGTCGCCAGTACGTCTAGTCGCCAGCACGTCTAGCCGCGAGGACATCTAGTCGCCAGGACAAGTAGTCGCTGGAACTTCTAGTACCCACGCGCTTTCCCTGAAAATCTTTTGAAATAGATTCATTTTTTAAATTATTTTTAAGTATTTCAAAAGTAGGGAATCTATAATTCTAGGTTTTGATTGAAAAGTGTCTTTTTATAGCTTTTTCTTTAAGGCTTCTTGAGCCTAGGCTCTAGAAATTTCTTTTTACAAAATTGATGCTATGCAACTGGACCTCAATGCATTTTTTAAAAATAATTTTTCCGTAGCTCCAGCTATTTGTGATAATTGTCTGCGATCTTTTATTTAAGTAACAAAATATTTCTACCGCCCCCCCCTTTATTACTGTATGTAATTTTTCTTTTCCAAAAATGTTTAGCTAGTTATTACTAGTAGAATTAGGAAGGGTGTCCGTGAACTTCGTTTTTAATATTTCCTGATTTTTTCTTGAATAATTTTTCATTTTCCTTGATTATTAACATTAAAATACTGTTTTATTATCTTTTAATTCTGTTAATATAAAATGTTCTAAAAAAGGAATAAAACAGTTATTTTTATAATAAATGTCACATTTTTAAATTTATTAATTTATTTTTAACAAAAAAAGTCTTTTCTACTACAAAAGATGGCTTTTAAAAAAATACTTGAATTTCTTAACTAAAAAGACAATTTTTCAACAAAAAAGTATTATAGTTTATATTTCAATATAAAAAATTAAATTTACTTTGAAAAAAGAAGTTTAAAAGCAAAAGGACGAATTTTTAACAAATAAAATTTCTTTAATCAAGAAAGGAAGAAAAGTTTATTCAAATTAATAAACCTTCAAGGCAAAAGACGGATGGAATTTTTTATCGGAAAGACGAATATTTTAAAATAAAAAAGATGATTTTCAAAAAATTAGTTAAATTCTCTACCAAATAGTTGTGTTTTTAACTATGAAAGATAAAATTTATCTATAAACATATGAATTGTCAATTAAAAAGAAAAAAGGCTTTTTCAAGAAATTGTGTAATTTGCATACAGAAAGGGTTGTAGTTTTCCTTTTAACACTAAAATAGTATATATAATCTGAAGTAAATTTTCTTAAAATTGTTTCAATTTTTAACAAAGCCGCAGGATCTTCACCAAAAAGTGTGACTTTTCAACAAAATTGTTGAATTTTCAACAAAACCGTTGCATTTTTAACCAAGAAAGATGTAATTTCTGCTAAAACAGGTGAATCGTAAGATTGACGAGACAAACTCTCTCAAGAAAAATTTAATTTCCAAACGAAAATTTGCATTTTATTTAGGATTGATGAAATTTCTTCTAAAACTAATTAATTTTGGAAAGAAAATTTAAAGAAAATAGTTAAATTTTCAATCGAAGAAGATTCCAGTTCAGTTTCGAACACCAAAAGAAAAATTGCAAACAGTTAATTAATTTTGTATTAAAAAGTCGTATTTTTAACCAAAAAGTATGAATTTTTAACAATTTTTTATATTTTGAACCAAGCAATTACATTTTTATACAAAAAAAAAGGAAAATGTGACTTTTTAATCTCAAAAGACAAATTTTCATACAAAGATTTGAATTTTCTGTCCATTTTTTAGGAAACAGTTAAATTTTCAGCAAATTCGTTGCATTTTTTATATTATTTTGTATTGCAATAATATTTAATCCCCTAAAAATCTTTAAAAATTAGAATTTTTCTCATAAAACTTTGTATTAAAAACTGTTTTAATTTAGAAACTATCAATTTGAAAAGTGTGAATTTTTTCTTAAGAACATCTGAATAATATAACATAAAAAAATCTTATTAATTTCTTTATTTGATACAAGTTGCTAAGAAGATAAAATCTTACATTTATTTAAGAGTAATATGTATTTAGATTACTATAAGATATTTAAAATTAAAATTGAAAGGATAATAAAGTAGACGGAGCACTTTTAATATTTATTTTTCTTTATGTTTCTAATTTATATTTTATACTTCTTAAAGATTGGTTGCGATTATGATTACCTCTAATTAAAATGTAGCGAAACGAGTTTGTACCATTTTCTCCAATTTTTGATAAAATCACTTACTTACAGATTTTGAAGAAAAGTTAAGAACACTGAAATTATTTTCTCTAGGTTTTATAAATTTTTAGTTTCTGTTTAATCTCTCACGAAATCTTGAACAGTTACAAACAAATCTATATTTCTATTTAGTAAATAATGATTGAAAAAATGTGGTGTATTATTAATTTTAAAACTTGAAAAAATATACCCTTTTCATAAAAAACTTTCTGGAGAATAATGAAATAAAATAAAAATACTAATCTAATTATATCGATAATTAGTTCTTTCTACATGTAAGTTAATTTCTATTTCCAGGTTTGGTGCCTAAAAGCCTGTCCTAGAAGGCTACCCTGATAAACAGCACTCTTTCGATGATTTCCAGATGAGATTGTAAATCTGGTTGTTCCAAGCGGCATCAATCCCTTAGTAAGACCTTTAATTCTACGAGAGGTTGAATTAAAACCTTTCCAGTGATTCATCCAGGCCATCTATAGGTAGCGCTGGTAGGAAGCTTTGACTTTGCAAACACATCTATCGAGAAAAAGGTTTTGCTAAACTCCCACTACGTCTTCTTTTGAGCCGTATTGTTCTCATATCTCTCGCCACACGAGTCGAATTCTCCAAACAATCCTATCATTTACAATAGCTGTAAAGATCATATACAGTGTGTTTAGACAAGTAACTGGCCTATTATCTTAAGAATCAGCTAAGTAGCTCTTCTCCGGAAGAAGCACTACGTAAAATTCCACCAATTGCTTCGAAATAGGCTTTTATGATTGCAAGTATAAGGTTGAAAATGCGGGCGAAATGCTGGTGGGTTGAAAAAAACTTTATTCATCAGAAGGTCATGATAGCATTTGGTTCCGGGGCAGAAAAGTTCCTCATGCCTTTTCGACTTTTTCAGGTTCAGTTGAGTGTTCGACAGTTACCGGAGAATCTGAGAAAATTTGAGGGGGTCAGAAAAGAACTGATTACTTGCTTTAAACCACCTGTCTCTTTGCTCTAGACTTACCACAGATGGTATCCGTATTTCCTGAACAATATGCTGCATGATTTTCCACAGTTTTGACTTGTTGGATGTGTGCTCACGGATCCGAAATTCGCGCGCAATTTTCAAACCTTGTTAGCTAAATTCCTGCCAGATATTATTTATTCCATCACGCCCTGAATGCGGAATAATAACTGCCTTCACCATTCTATCTTTGCGCTGATTTGATGCATTCGTTTATTTACATATGTTGTTGCAAATGCCAGCTTTCCGTCTTGTAAGGTTAAGCGTTAATGGTAACTAAACAGTTTTTAGGTAGCTTAGGTATTCATCTTTCTAGTTAAGGCATACAAATATTTTGATAAACCTAATCGCATGTTTCAGTAAGCTCTAGCAGATATCCTACTACCAATCGATGTTCAACTGTTGAATTAGATACTTGTTTTCCTTCTTAAACTCTTTCAAGCCCTCTATGCAACTAAATGACTGCGTCTTAAAGAGAATAATCTTACACTGTTTTCCGAAAATAGAGTGCAGGAACTGTATTCCGATTTGTTAATTTTCATCTCCCTATATGTGGATATATTAGTAAATTGCAATAGAGGCAACAGTCGAAGCAAAAGCAGCGCATTATACATTTGTTTGATTCTGCTTCTGAAAATCTTCTTATAGACTATTTTTTTCAAAAAATTATATATTAGGCATTTAGGTTCTTTGGTTAATACCAAAATTTTAGAACATTCACCTGGGAACAATCCTGTTTCAATACTGCTGTTTAGATAGATAAAGCACAGCTTTTTCTTACAACGCAACTAAATTCACAATTTGCTGTTTTTATTTATAATTATTTATACATTTAGAACAAGTAATAAATTAAACAAATTACGATTGATCTAGAATTAGATATTCAAGACATAGAGAATCTTTACGCATTCAGCAACACGGCTTTCAGGAAACCGACACGATATCGCGATACTTGTTTTACCAGAAATATTTACCAGAATAGTTTTTACAAAAAAAAGTAAAAAATCTGATTAATCAGACCGCATTTTTTATTTATACAGAATAATAATTTCTAATCGAAATAATTAGCAAGTTTTCCAATGATAAATCAATGATAAAACTTTTTTCATGAAGTTCACTGAAAAAGACTGGCTGGGTCCTTGGTGAGAGATAAAGCCCTTGAGAACTATAATGCATTATATTTTCATTATTATTTCTAATTTGAATCTACATGCAGAAATTTTATTTGACTTTGAATCACAAAAAATATAAAACTTTGGTTCTATATTAGTTTTCACATAATATGGAAGATTGCCTTTTACAAGTGTTTTAGTAACTTCACTTGAAAATTTCGTTTGATTGGGCGTCGGGCACCTACTGGAGTTTCATGAATTTCTTCTTGTGTCAGTGTGGTAACAATGCCGCTTTTTAGGTTTATTTTTGCCCGTTTAACGTCGTTACTGCCAACAAGATACATTCCAGCAAGGACATTAGTACTCTCCAATATTGCAAAAATCTCATCATCGAAAGTCGATATGACGATTTGTTTTTCGGTAGTCATAGGTTCATAACTATTTTGTTTAATTCTCAATTTCATTCGTGTATTGGCAGGAAAAGTATATCTAAGAAGTTTAAATATCCGGCTCGAATTCCTGTTAGAAATAAGTCGAATGAATTCAAGTTGTTCAAGTCCGTATCCACTATCGTCAGAAGATGGGAGCCTGGTAGGTGCAACTATGCATCTGGCACGGGAAGGAATCCATGGCGGAGACCCGTCAAAAGAAACCCCGGCAAGAGGAAAGCCGGCAGGAGAAAACCCGGCTTTAGGCGAGCTGCACGTGATTCTAGCAGAACGAGGTGACCTGGACCTAGTTCTTCTAGGAGAGGAAGGGGATTTGGCTGGAGAATGGCTCCTGTCAGGCAGATAATACGGGGCGCTACGCGGAATACCAGGAATAGGGGCGCCATTCGGTAAACACTCAAACTGGGAACTTATCTCTGCAACAAGAAACAGATAATCATATTTTTCTATTGCTCATAAGTATAACAAGAGACAATGGTTCATAGAAAATTTTGTCTGGAGGTGGCGTCCAGCCACACCTTCACGCAATCAAAAATCTTAAAATTAATTTTGCTGAAGCTTTTTCCTATTGCTTACTGATACTTGTTTTGATGCTAACAGCTATATTGACAAATATCTTCGGTAGTAGGCTACAATAAGATATTATTGGGGGAATATGTGTTGTGTCATTATAAACGTATTATTTGTAAACAATAAAATTAAGCAGCATATACGGCTTCGCGAAAAATATATCAAAGATGCATGAGCCGTTTATTTAAATATAATTTAAGAGGCCCTTGGCGAAAATGGATTTTAGTGGAGAAGCTGCTTTTTCACGAAACAGGACATTCCACCTTGGTAGCTGCCTCTGATAAAACGCGAAAAATGTATGTGTAAGAAGAAATTTAAGACAAAAATGAATAGTAGTTAATGCTATATTATTAATGGTTTAGAATTTATGAAAAGAATCTGTTAATGATAAACCGAAAGGATATGATGTACACCTAAATAAAGATACCAGAAACATAAATACAAGTATATTAGCTACGAACACTACGGAAATGCGGTGATGAGATCGCAGAATTAAGGTCGAACCTAGAAGAGGGCATTTATTAGGCGTGAGCGAGTGTGTAAAACGGTGAGATTATTAATTAAGATTCAATGTATAAAAATATAATTGAGGCGATGATCGTGGGGGCTGAAGCGCAGGCTTTGAACCGACTCTGTCGGCTTGCGGGTGCTATTCCCGCCTCGCACTCTGGAAGAGCCTTTGTGGCCTATGCGGTGAACTCTAGCCTAGCAAGGGAGTTTTTCATCTCCGGAGAGTCGTAGGACCGGTACCTCTTAAGAAAAAGGTTTTCAAAGTACTTAGGGTTGTTGCTGTTGGTGGTTTGGAACCCACCTTAAACTGCAGGTCCCTCTTCCTCCACCAAGTAAGTGGGTAGGAGGTGTGTTAAGGAATAGGGAAGAAGGTGCAAGAAAAATGTAAACCCTTAGTGAACACATTAGAAGCTTCCATCCATGTATAACAATATCGAGATGCTTAATGTAAGAAGAGGTATTAAAAATATTAACAAGAAGTTAGTAGATGAAATAATTATTTTATACACTCAGATGAAATAGTGAATAAATTTCAAGGTGCATTTTCCACTTTTTTGGGCTCTCTAAAAGTGCAAAGATTCAGTTTGAAAAAACAATTTCTATCCTTGATGCATATTACAAATTTCAGATTTCTTTATGCTCTTCTTTGGCATCAATCCCGTTTTTCAGGCTCTTTCATTTTCCTCAAAGAACAATCAACAGCGCCATATTCTTGAGGTTTTTTTGAAATTTTAGAAAATGCAAAATCAATTGTTACAAAACCGTCGCTATTTGTCAAAAAGAACCCTTTAAATAAAATATGCATTTACACTAAAAGTAAGCATATCAAAATTTTAGGTTTTCTTTGGCTCTTCTTGGGCACTAGTACCGATTTTGGGGCTCTTCTATTTAAAAAAAAAAATAGATTTCTGGCTTTTAGTGTTTTTTTTTTAATATGAGGTTGTTTTGTAGTAAAACTATTTTTTGTAAACTAATTTTTAGAGTTTTCGAGAGCCCAGACACTGGAAAAAGTTTTAAAAAGGATTTAGTATATATTAGTACTTTATGATTCAGTTACCCTTTTTTTAGTGCCGGCTTTCAATCAAAATTCCAAGAATGGGAATCAATGGCAATCTTAGCTAATAAACAGTAATTTATCACTATTATTATTCTTATAATAGAAATCACATTTAGGGAAACAAGAAATCTCGAATCTCTTGTAAGAAACACCTGTTCTAGTTAGGTTGTATTTCCCTTCAACCAAATTAGGAAAGAATGGATATTAATTTTCTTTATAACAAAAGATAAAAATTAGGAGAATATTCATGATATTCAAATAAAGGAAATTTAGTGTCTTTTTTTGTTTGTTCTAAAATGGCTCTACAAACAACAAGTACTTCATTTCATTTATAAATGCTGATTATTATTCTGACACTTTATTCGAATACGTGATATACAATGTATTCGTTATCTCAAAAAGCATATGGGGCAAAATTTCTCAAGTGTACCCACCTCAAAAATAAAAGTTGTCCGATCAGGCTAAAAATTGGCCCAATAGTAGTCCTATTAGATAGTACTCCTAACATTAAAAATTAATTGATTTTGATAATTATTTATCAAAGTAGAGGGGGTAAAATTTTTGGGTTTTTTAAGCAAAGTCTTAGTTTCAAACATTCGTAACTTTTTTCCTACTGCCTTAAACAAAATTTTACTAAAAATGTTTTTGATAGATCTCCTTTAGTGCGCTCACGCTAAGGATCTTTGTGTAACGCTTTAGTGCCAGTTTTTTATGTTAATTAATATTATATCGTAATATTATGTGTCTTTCTGTTCGATTTTTTGGCGATAGTTTCAACAGCTGTTTTCTTTGCAGGCCTCTTTTGCGGTTTCTGTTTTTTGCCATTCTAGAAGATGTCATATTGCTCAGAGGACGAAAACTTTTTGGGTTGAAGTTTTCCATCTTCAGTGGGAATGAAAGCGTGGTACTGCAATGTATCTGGTATCGTAACAGCTTTGTCAAATCTGGCTTTCAGTAGCTCGGTGGCTAAGGCATGATTTTCTTTCCTGCTGAAAAAAATTTCGGTTTCCTTACATTTACTCTTTGCCCACTGAACCAAAGTATGGGGAGTGAGTATGTGATGTTTCGGAGAACATTGTAAGCTTGAACGTGCTGCTTTTCTCTTTATATTCGCTCCTATAACATCACATGCACCCTTTCCATGAGATGTACCATGGAAGTGCCATTCAGCTTGGATACCAAAATCTTCTTCATGCGCTCGGAGATTAGCGAAGCTACCCTTATTTTTAAAATGTTGCCCTGCACCATCAGTGAAATAGTAGATTTTCTTTGGCCTGAAATGAGTTTTCCAGTAATCTACTATTATCTTCTGATACTCGTGAACAGCCACCGTGCCATGAGCTAACTTATCAGGTATGATTGCGATACTTACGTGCTTGAGCTCTCCATCTTTTTCATAATAAATCACCACAGTGAATATTGTAGCTTGGTCGTTATTCCAGTGGAATGATTGCGCTGCATTCTGAATTATGA
>JAAAKG020143954.1:0-11244 GCA_010014905.2 Druon quercuslanigerum
CGCCAGTAACCCGCCATTTTCGCATCGCTCAAGAGGCGGCGAAAGTCGAATTTTCGTTGCGCGTATTATGAAAATAATTTTTTCACAATTTTTCAGGTTGTCAGACGCACAGACAGTTTTCAAATTTCTATTGTTTTCAAAAGTCAACCTTCCCTTGCCGCGTTCACCCGCTGACGACAGCAGCGCATGTGCAGTTGGTCTGCGAACTAAATATAATTATAATAGTACGCGGACGTGTGTAGGTTATTGGTTCAAATACGGCCTACACGTCCGTAAAATAGGCGTGGTAAGGATTTCACATCAAGATTACTATGAACAAATATAAAAAAATATACTTTTATTAAAGTAGATACAGGTTATGTACTAGACTTGTACGCGTTACAAAAACTCTGTAAGTTCACTGTCCCTATCGCAGAACCAAGACAAGAATATGTCTCTTTTAGAAAGGAAACCCTATGACTAAATTCGTCGCTTAACATAGAGTGGAAACTTGAATACGAATTTTAATGCAAGAGTCATATATGCAAGGTTGGGTATAAATATGGGCTACCCCCCCACCCCGCTCCTAGAGTGACTATGTCCGTCGAAATGAAAAGAATGAAAAATTGCAGGCTTTGGAACCACTCTTTCGGCTTGCGGGTTCGATTCCCGCTTCGCACTCTGGAAGAGCCTCGGTGGCCCATGCGGTGAACACTAGCCTAGCAAGGGAGAGACAAGGGAGGGACGTGGGACCAGTACCTCTAGAGAAAAAGGTTCTCTAAGTACTTAAGGTGGTTTTTGGTGGTTCGGAACCCACCTTAAACTCTAGGTCCTTTGCTAAGTCTCAATAATGCTTAGTTATGCGTTAATGACGTCTTTCAGCCAACGATTAGAAATTATTCTTGGGGTTATCCCGAGTAATAACTTATAAATTAACATTTGCGAAGAATACTTTATTTTTACGCGCACAAGTTTTAAGTAGTGGAACCTCATTCATTGTGTTGCTTAAAGCAGTAGGACCTATGTTGTAGTAACTAAATCTAAGGAAATCTTTGGTTTAGGGTTATCGACAGTAATTGAAACAGAAGTAACAAAATCGTCACGTAGGAAATGCGCAGGTTTGATGTCTTCAACGGATACTCTACGTGCAGATCCATTAATGTCGATTTCAAAAACTCGGTCGGAAATGCGATTGGTGACTTTGTGAGGGCGAGTGTATGGACGTTCGAGCGACTTTTTTCCGGCACCTTCTCGAAGGAAAATGTGTGAACAAGATTCGAGATCTTTTTGTAGAAATGCTCGATTTTTTTGACGAGGACCGACCGGTACTGGCTTTATCAATCGCATCTGCTCTCGAAATTCTTCCAAAAAGCTTTGACGGTTCGGAGTGAAAATGTCTGAGATGACAAGCTCCCCAGGGATACGTAAAGTTGTACCGTCAAGGAATTCGGACGGAGATGAATCGATGTCCATGACGTTTGTTCTGAGGCCGAGTAAAACCGTTGATAGAGTTTGTGTCCAGTTAGGTTTGTCATCGCACATAATTGCAGATTTTAGGCTATGGTGCCAGTGCTCGATCATGCCGTTAGATGGTTGGTGGTATGTCGTGTTTAGATTTCGTTGACAACTGATAAGGTCTAGTAATGCCGTAAACATTTGCGACTCGAACTGGCTACCCTGATCGTTGGTTAAAGTTCCAGGAGCCCCGAAACGCGAGATCCAGTAATCCACGAAGGCTCGGCAAACCGTTAGGGCTTCGATGTTTTCGAGGGGAACGGCTTCCGGCCACCTCGAAAATCGGTCTATCATGGTCAAGAAATACCTGTAACCATTGCTTATAGCTAGTGGGCCTACAATGTCCATGTGGACGTGCCTGAATCTTCCGTCCGGCGCTACGAAATGCGCGGGCTCGAGATGATTATGCCGTGAAACTTTTGATTTTTGACAGTCTGGATATGCTTTACACCACTTTGTGATATCGTGATGCCATATTAGGCCAGACGTAACGCTGACGAAACCCGATCTGTGACCTTAGGACCTGGATGAGCTGGACTGTGAAACAGTTTAAAAATATTCCCTCTCTAATAGATGCGGGAATATATGGGCGAAGATTTTCGCCTGTTAAAACACAATAAAGAAAATCACGACCAGAATCTCACTGTATTTTCCTCAAATTCAGTCAACAATCAGGAGAATCAATGAGCTTTTTAAGCTCTTAGTCATCTTTTTGAGCCACAGTCAGCTCCGCCAAGCTCCACTCGGTGGGAATGTGAATGGACTCAACCGGAGAAAGGGAATCGGCCACGGCAGGTGCTCGATTTGGGTAGTGAATTGCGAAATGAACGCTAGTTGTATTTTTGACGAGGAGAAGCTTTTTCAGAAGGCTGCTAAAAAGCGTAAGTCAAAGGCTCGTGGTCAGTGACCACTTTAAACCTTTGAACTCCAAGAAAGTGCCTGAAGTAACCAATGGACTCGTAAACTGGCAGTGAGTTTTCGGTCGTACGCACTCTAATTACGTTGTGCAGATGAGAATTTTATAGAGAAAATAGCTAAAGGTTTCTATGAGTCAGAAATCCCATATCGGTATCAGATGCGTCAGTAACGGGACGTGTCTCGGAATCGACTGCAGGGTGTGCAAGAAGGGTTGCGTTAGCAAGATCCTGTTTCATATTTTGGAACGCCTCTTCTGCCTCTTGAGTCCAGGGGATCTCTCGTTTATCATTCTTTCGCGATTCACCCAAATAGACATGCAATGGTGCCTGAAGATCGCCAGCATGGTGTAGACTACGTCGTTAGAAATTTATTACCCCGAGGAACCTGCGTAATTCCACGACTGTGCGTGGCTTCGGAAAATCTGCAATAGCTCACACCTTGTCAGGAGTCGGTCGACAACCGTCTTTATTGATTAGGTGTCCCAGGAATTCCAATTGCGACTTTCCAAATTGGCACTTCGTTGGATTAAGACGAAACGAAAAATCCTTTAGTCGTTTGAAAACAATTTTGAGGTGCTCGGTGTGCTCCTCGTCATTCGCGGAGGTGACAAGTATGTCGTCAATATACGCGAAGGCGAAATCAAGATCTCCAAGTGCGCGAAATATGTACCTTTGGAAAGACTCAGGTGTGGTCGGAATTTGGTAATATGCTATAGCTAAGTCAAGCTTGGAAAACACCGTTTTTCCGTGAAGATTTATTGAGCAATCATCAAGGTGCGGGACTGGTTACTTGTCAGGGATTATCACGGCGTTGAGCCGATGAAAATCTCCGCATATTCTCCATTGTCCATCCTTCTTACGAACCATATGCATGGGCGATAACCACGGACTACTGGAAGGACGAAAAATACCGTCAACAATTTGCGCAAAAATATATTTGGTGCTTGCCAATTTGTCAGGTGACAAACGCCTAGCACGCTCAAAAATGGAAGGACCTTTGGTAAGGATATGGCGATACACATCGCGTACCAATGTTTTAGGAGTCTGAGTGACTCTGCTTTTAAGGCTATTTAAATTCTTCGCCTTTTAGAAGCCTACGCAAAACGAGTCACGGAGGATTCAGCGAATCTCGTAATAATGCGATCTTTAATTCGCTTATATACGCCCGGATGAGGCTGAGGAGCTGTTATAATGTCCTAGATATGCGCGATTACGTCACCATCGAGATGGGTGATTAGACAGTCAGCCATGGTGGCTTGATATGTGATTCGCGCGCGTCTGAAGGATGCTTCGACCTGAGTAAACCATAACGTCGGATCACTGATAAAAAACAGTGCGATTTTAGGAACGCGGTAAGTATGTACGCGTTCAACCTAGTCCGCGTTAAGTTGACTAAGTATCCTGAGAAGTTATGCTCCCAGACTTACTTGATTAGGCTGCTCATCTGCCAGGTTGGTAAAATTCGCGTCGACCGGAAAGAACGAGTAAATCAAAGCACATATGATGAACAAAACGAGTAATGACACCATAATGGACGTTGACTCGCCCAGATCGCTGTGCGAAAATCCGTACACTTGCTTTCACATGCCTCGATCTACAAAAAAAATTTAAATTAGGTAATGTAAATAATACAATAAGCGAAATTATGATTATGCTTGAAAAAAATGCATTCGATGAATACTTACAGGTTAAAGAGGTTGGGTTACACTACGCGTGTTAAAGTAACTGTTTAACTTCTGAATTTAGGAGAACTATTTGTCATCGGCGCGTACAATTACATGCTAATTTATTTGAATACTTTGTAAAGATTCATAGAAGAAAGATTTCAGCGAGGACTTAAATAAAACTAGAGAACAGAATACCTTGAGGTTTCTTTGCGTTACAGAGTTACCGGCAAGAATGTTCCCAGAAGTATATGCACCAGGTCCGGCTTTCAAGTTAAACAAAATATCTTCAGTGTCGGTTTTTGTATATAAAATCCAAAATGGCGGTATTAATTATTTGCTAGATAGCTTGAATCATCACGAGGAACAAAGGATTCCACAGCCAATCATTTTTCGTAATAATTGCTCAACTATTGAGAATGAGTTTTATTCATGGTAGCCACCATAATATTTCTGGCGAGAAACTCTTTAATGTCCACTTTAAAGTCGTTGAACAGAACTGCGCCACGCCGCGTTTCGACGAAAAAACGTCGGGGTCACTATTTTGTAGGTTTATGGTTTAAATACGTTCTACACATCCGTAACACTTTATTATATTAAAGTAAACACAGGTTATGTACTAAACGTGTATGCGTTGTATACCAGGGGTGTTAGTTGAAGTTTGCCAGTTTTTTCAATAAAGAAAACACTTAATCCTCAAGGGAATCTCAAAAAAATTTATTCAAAGTATTGACCATTGGAATCTACACATTTTGCCCATCTTTCAGGCACATCATGGATACCATTCCAAAAAAACTTTTTCTTTTTCGAGGCAAACCATTCGACGAGCCATTTTTCGACTTCTTCAAAAATGGCAAAGCGCTGCTCTGCGAGTGAGTGTCCCATCGATGCGGAAAGGTGATAGTCGGACAGGGCGAGGTCTGGACAGTACGGCAGCTGCGATAATATTTCCTAATTCAATGCTTTAATGTGTTCTTCACCACTTAGCGGTATGAGACGGTGCGTTGTCATGTTGTAGGATAACTTTGCCATGTCTTTGGTCCCATTCCGGCCGTTTTTCGGTCAACGCATGATTCAAATTGAAAATTTGTTGTCGGTAGCGATCCATATTCACCGGCTCACCAGGTTTTAATAACTCGAAGTACACCACACCACACTGGTCCCACCAAACATAGAGCATTGTCTTACGGCCAAAGCGATTTGGCCTTGGAGTCGATGGGCCGACCTCGGGTCTCGAAATAAATCCATTTTTCGCCCCCGTGACAATTCGATGCAAAAAAGATTTCCTTTCGAACCGTTCAAGCAGCATTTCATAAATGGTTTTTCGATTTTCCATTTGTCTATCGTTCAGTTGGTGTGGTACCCATTTTCCATACTTTTGGATTTTTCCCATGGGTTTTAAACATTGGCAAATTGCTCCTCGGATCACATTTAGTGTTTGTGCCAATTTTTGTTGCAATTGGGTTGGGTCTTCATCCAATAACGCCTGCAATTCCTCGTCTTCGAACTTTTCCGCTGCACCAGGATGTTCATTGTCTGTTAAATCGAAATCTCCACTTTTAAATTGACGAAACCATGTCCCACATGTTCTAATCACTGGAGCATGATCACTATAAGTTTCTACCAGCAATCGATGAGCTTCAACTGCTTTTTCCTTTGATGAAATAAGAAAAGCAGCGAATGCCGCAAATGCGATTTACTTGGCACGAAACTCGGCATATTCACTGGGGTAAACAACTATGATGCTATTATTTTTGGTAAAATGGAATTGTGTATTTTTGAAGGTTATTGCCCATAGAAAAATATGACATAGATGCCAAATCATATAAATGTATACATATCTCTAGCGACTTCTATGAGTAAAACCGGCAAAATTCACCTAACACCCCTGGTATGCAAGTTTGGATATAAGTATGGGTTATCCCCATACGCGTACTTCCCATTGCGTTGACCGCCCCTGGCGGTACCCTTGAGACAAACTAATTGAAAAATATAAAATCAAGTATAAACTTTTTGCTGGTAGTTCAATATTATTATTTTGATTTTAGTCAACTTCGTTAATAGTTTCAACATTAAACAAATTTTAGTATGTCTGGAACTTATCAAAATAAATGTTGTACGTCTACAAATGTAAAAATTTCGATCGACGATATTTTACTCTTTTCTCTATTCTAATCATGTATATTTCACAGCTCTTGGTTTTTAAGATCCAATTAAACATTTTATAAAACGGCTCGTAGAATTAAAATGTAGAAAAAATATTTGTATGAGCTTTAAGAGTTGATAATATCTCTATAAATAAAAGCGGTACCTCTAGGACTTTATTTTGAGGTATGTATTGGACATGATCGAATTTGATTATTTAACCTGATATTCAAATGTGACTTTGACCATTGTCATTTCTAATTTGAAACATTATCATATAACATAAAACATAGCCTTTATAACCCCAAAATTTTTTTAAATAATTTCTCTGATACAAATGGACAATTTTACAAATTTTCTATAATACTTTCATTATAAATCCCTTTAATGGTTATTACAATTATTTATAAAAGATATTTATTTTGAAAAAGTATTTATGTGTAAACAATTAGTTGCTCTGAGATATAGTAAACTTTTGAATATAAATTTTTCAAATTACAATCCAAGAAAAAACTGCATCATTAGATTTATTTTTATATATTTAAACGCTAGAATCTTCAAAACTACTAATAATACTCCTTTTAAATGTTTTTTAATAGTATCTTAAAGGTACCACCGTTGTTTCCAATACATACTGTCCGCTGATATGTTTTAGACACATTGTAGAGTTATAGAGGAATAAAAGTTATACTTTGAGTATTGGCTATATAAACGCCTGCAAAAAATAAAGCTTACCTGTTTTTAAAAAACACCCTCAAGTCAGAAACGAGCGAAACCGAGAAAATCGACCGAAACCGTTTGGAATTTCTTTCAGGTAGAATGCTTATCTGAAGGAATAAAAAAAAGGAATTTCGGAGCAATAAGGCGGAAGATCGCCGTTAACTTGAGTTCATAATTCTGAATAATATTTCTAATTAAATATTTGGAATATGTGGAAACGAATAGTAATAATATCAATGTATTAACATTATTGATTTTTTATTTAACCTGTGAAATGATTTTATTGTCTTTATTGTATTATCAATTATTATTATTATTAGGACAAAATTGTAATATTAATACTGTTCAAATTCGAAACTTTTTAAACAGGAAGCCTTGAAGGTATTTTTATTTAAATTATTATTTATTTTTCATCCTGGAATTTATATTTTTTCATTACATTAATTTGCGGATAATGAAACACAAATATTGTATACAATTATCTGCCACACCTCTGTCATTTATCAAATTTTTGGAAACCAATATAATTAAAGGTGTTCAAAGATGATTATTATTTATTGATATATATTTAAGTTGAGAATAGTGTTTTATTTTTAAAATATATTTGATATATAATAAGGATTTTGTAATTCAGTAGACTTTTAATTTTAAAAAAATTTATAACTAAATGAATCTAAATGGCTGGATCGTCATTCAATAGATGTTTTCGCAGTTTTTTAATAGCAAGTAAATAGTTTTAATGAGTATTTTTAATAATCTGGTTATAGCGTTTCTTGAAATGAAAAATGTTTTTCTTGCTCGTTAATATTACGCAAGAACGACGTTAACTTGTTACGGTGACTTTTCAAATGATTTCAGCGTCAAAAATCCATAATTTAGACTTATTTTATATATTTGAGTTAACGGTGTTTTGCGATAATTATTATGTCATAATTATTTTTTATAGTCATGTATTAACAATTTTAAAAACTGTTTTGCATATTTAGTGTTTTAAAATAAGAACACATCGATTTTTTTTCATTATAAAACAAAAGTAGTTTTTTTATTATCATGCTAATCTTGCAGTATTGGTTTTAGTAATCTAGATGATTTTGTAATGGAAAGAGGAGGTAGGCCATTGAGGAGTATCATTCTAACAAGCTGGCGCAGTGGCAGTACTTTTCTTGGCGAAGTTATCAATGCTCATCCTGCTACTTATTATCATTATGAGCCATTATTAGACTTTGGAATTATACAAGTGAGAGGATCGCCTCTTGCCGAAATGGCCCTCCAAAATATTGAAGCGTTGCTCAAGTGCAATTATACAAATATGGGTCAGTTGGGACAGAACAAAAAGAAATCAGGATTTTAATTATTATTTTTTCTAGACGTGATTAACATGCAATTTTATTTCAGCGCATTATTTGGATTTCGGGAAGCTTCATGTTTGGCTCTTCAATCATAATTCCCCTCTCTGGAAACAATGCCAGATGCACAAATCTATATGCTGGGATCCACGATTTCTTAATTCTTTTTGTAGGTTATTTCCTTTTCAATCAATGAAGGTTGTACGCTTAAGGCTACATCTCATCGAAAAGGTCTTAGCGCAAGAAAGGTAAGTTTATTTTATTTTAGTAATTGAATTTACACAGTACAGTAGGTACAGAATTATAGTTACTAAAATTTGTACTCAAATTATTTTAGTTTGGGAGTGAAGGTGGTATTATTGGTTCGCGATCCGCGAGGTACTTTACAGTCTAGGAGTCACCGAGATTGGTGCCCAACTGAACCCGATTGTTCTGATCCAGCTCTTTTATGCGCCGATTTGGTATCTGATTTTAAAGCAGCACAGAAATTTTCTAAAAAGTATCCTCGGAATTTCAGGTGAGTCTATTCTTAAAAATTAATTGTCCTCTATTTTTACAAAATCTAATTACTCTTAGGGACCATATTTAAATTACTTAACGGATTAATGGGGGGGGGGGATTTTTTATGGCAGGGGGTCTGAGGCGGTCAAAAGATTTTGTAATGATTTGTTACGGTAGCCGGTCTGGGGCGGTCCTTTATTCATGTACGTCATATTTGGAAATTTTCCAATGAAACAAGTAACGCGCAGTAATTTTACAGAAAGTTGCTATGAATTTAACTTTACGCACCAAAGAAAGCTTGCGAGTGAAAAACGAGCCTAGCCAAGAACAGGTTTGAAAAAAGTCACGGATGTTTTTTGTTCAGGGTAAAGTCAAGGATTTAACAGAAAAATCTTTTAAAAGTCAAGGACTATCTATAAGTTTAAATAACTGTCAAGAAGAATACATTTGGATTTTTTAACAATTTTAATTTAAAAATTTTGTTATTCCGTGTATAACCGATTCTAGGCTTAAAATGTTTTAAGTTTAAAATTCTGTTCTTCGAATATTATTGGTCAGGGAAAAAGCAAAAATGGTCAGGGAATAATTAGAGAGTTTTTAAAATAAAGTTCTGGGGCAGCCCTGATATAATATTCTTATTGTAGATTTAATGATTTTACTATAATTCGTTATAATAAAAAGCCTTCTTTTATTTTAATATTCTTGTTAGCCATTTATTTGCCGTGTATTTATTTGCCGTTTGAAAATTTCAATGTTTTGTTAAAAACTAGTCTCTTTGGAAGGAAAAGTCAACTATTTCTTTATCAAATTTACTTTTTGTTTGAAATTGATATTGTAGTGTTGAAAAGTCAACTGAAATATTTTTTCGATGAAAATGCAACTATTTTTTTAGAACTTATGTTTTTAATATTTTTTTTCTATTTTAATACTAAATTGCATCTTTCTTGGAAAAAATGCAACCGTTTGGTTGAAAAATCAACAATTTTCTAAAAATTCATCCTTTTTGGTTTTAAAGTCAACTGTTTTGTTGAAAACTTCACTATTTCGTATCAAATTTACTTTTTTCATAATTCATATTTTGGTGTTGAAAAGTCAACTGAAATCTTTTTTTGATGAAAAATCAACTATTTCAAAAACATTATTAAAACAACGTGACTGTTACAGTTAGACCTTATCGATATGCTACTGTTTTGTCTAGCGTGACCGACCGCGGATGACCTCCCCTTTTTGCCCCGCTGCTCCTCTCATCCACCGGCGTCAATTCTTGGCACGCATATATCGAAAGTGTTTAAGTCAAAAGTCTAGTGTATTTTGTTTGAAAATTTTTGTTGAACCACTTTGTTAAGAAATCATTTTTTCTTGAAGATTAATATTTTTAGTTGAAAAATCGTTTCTTTGGTTCAATGTTTAATTATTTTGTTAAAAATTGATCTTTTTTAATTTAAAATTCAACTTCGTGGGAAAAGTTGAACTACTTTGTTCAAAAATAATTTTGTAAGTATATAGGTTTATCTCTGGTTAAAAATGCACTATTGCGTTAATATTTTTTTGTATGCTAATAATTCATATTTTCTGGTTGAAAATTCTATTTTTGTACAGAAAATTCGTCTTTTGGCTTCATGATTCAACAATTTACATAAACTTTTTTTTCTTCCATGACTAGAAAATCTTTATTTGTTGAAAATTTGGCTTTGTGGCTTGTGATTGGATCTTTTTTGGTTGAAAGATTAACTATTGCACTAATAAATGTTTAAAAATTGAAAAGTATCCAAAATTTTGTTGTATTCTGTTTATAAAACATCGTTTGTTACAAATGTTAAAAGATTAAAATGCTGGTATCTGAATGTTAATGGTCAAGGAAAATGTAAAATTACTCAAGGAAAATTCAGGGAATTTTGAAAGTGAAGTTTCTGGACAATCTACTTAATTTTACCAGCAATAACTAGCAAAACACCGAAATGTCTTCTTTATGTCTTTCCTATCATGTTTTTCACAAAGTGAAACATAATTTCAAATTTAGTTAACAATGAACATTTGTATATGTGTGAGAATCAGCCGTCAAGCATGGAATCTACCAAATCCCGTACAATTTTACATAAACTGACATTGTATTATTGATAAATGCAGTCACTTATTTCAATTTTTATCATTTAAAGAAGTAAATGAAATAATTCATAAATGAACAATACATAAAAATTACAAATGGCTTAATTTATTGTCTTCGAAAGCTTTATACGTCTTTCCTAAATATTTATTATATATATATATATATATATATATTATTCTTTTATTATATTATTATATATTATTTATCATATCTTTATTATATATTTATATATTTTCATTTGTTTCAAATCCCATATCTCAATATCTCTGGAAACCATAAATAACGTAAAGTAAGAGGGGGGGGGGGGTTACAATTATTTTTTTATGCGTTGTTAGGTAATGTTATCTTGG
>JAAAKG020143955.1:0-11244 GCA_010014905.2 Druon quercuslanigerum
TCCCTAAATTCTTACGCTTTATTTTAATTATAGATACAGAATAAACCAAATATTGATATCAAAAGTCTCTCCGTGTACGTTCTCAAGGGGGCTTTGAAGCACACCCAGGTGTATATAGGTATCTCCAGTGTCAAGATGACAAATAACACTTTTATACAAAAGTTCAGGATCATTGGGAACGCCAATAATAATCTTTCTTTTCTTCAGATGAATTTTGGCTTAATTTTTCAATCCAAAATGCATACGAATATCTCCTGTCTACTTCTTGCCGATATTTAAAGCACTCTAAAGTTTTTTTTTTACCAGAAGCATAGATCTTCAGGTCATCCATATAAAATACATAAGGAATCTTATGCTCGCGATGAGATATGCTTGCATCGACTGAGCAAGAATATTGAATGGGCAAAACAGAATACGTCTACTGTTCAGTGTGTGATTGGCTACATAACTTCTGGTAGAAAGTTCGCAGAAAGGCAAAGTGGGCCGGAACCACACAATTGCAGGACAAAAGTCAGAGTTCGGCTTAAATCAACAATCGTTTTTCGAATAATGTAAATCGAAATTCAAAATGGCGTATCCAATATGCCGATAAAAATGGTGAAATTCTTGCCAACCTTACTAAAAAATTGTTACCCGGGGTTTTTTGAGGCCCCTGAAGTTGAATCCAGTGTCAAAATTACGAAATTTAAAATATCGGATTAAATATGGCGATCAAAATTGTGAAATTCTGGCTAATATAACTATAAATTATTTCCTGCGAGTTTTTTTATGTCGCTGAATGCAAATAAAGTGTTCAAATGGCAACATTCACAATAGCGGAAAATATGGTGACTGATAGTGTCGAATTTTAGCTAATATTCTTTACAATTGTTACCAGGAGGTTTTTTAGGACGCTAAATCCAAATATGCTGTCCACATTATACAATTCCAAAGTTTAGGAGACCTGACAGTTTTCGGGGTGCTTTATTAAAGTTAGTCCCCTCGTCTCTCACTAACAAAGATATTTAATCTTTGTCGGAATCGCTTTGATCTTCTGATGAACTATCAACACTTTGTGAAGAATTATTTGCTGGTACTGGTGACAATTTCAAAAGAGCAATAAATTCTTTCGGAAAGGTTTTGATTGCTTTCGAGGAATTTGTGTTTTTCATATGATTACAGCATCAGACGCAGTAAGCAGTGCATGTAGCAGATCGATCATAGTATGTTGTATTGATTTTTTTTGTATTGCTTACCCTGCAGTTTTTCAGAACTTTATTACATGATTCTTGTACTTCTTCTGAGAGTTGACCAATCCGCAATAAAGAATTTTCTATGATCGCTGCACCATGCATCAGAATTTTGTGTAGAGAAGCTGGCATACAATATCAACCATGTAGTTCTATGCAGAGTCTTGATGCATTAAGAGCTTTTATCTCATATGCTTTGCTGTTGATTTCGAATCCAGAAGACAACGTTTGCAAAATCGTAAAAGATTCTTCAATCAAACGTATGTCAATTCCAGTAACCTCAGATGAAGTTTTATGATCGCGAAAAAATCTGCGGGCTGTATTTCCGTCGTTCTTTGTCCCGTTACCTCCAGCCTTGGGAATATCAATCAGTAGATCCATCTTACTCTTAAAAGCTGCTTAAATAGCCCTTTTCCTGTCATTAAGAGTAGCCTTTTCAGGAGGACTTCGAGCTTGCTACTTTTTGAATTCCAAGCGGTAGGAGATGCGCAGCAAACATTCAAAACACCTAATTCAGGAATGTAAAGGGGTGAGGCCAAACTGAAATGTAGATGGATTAGTTTTTCTTCTGACAGCTTCGTCGATGTTTTTCATCATAGTTGGACTTACCCCGCAAACGTAACATCTTTGTGAAGAAAATGTTTCTATAATGGCATTGCAGACTTTACTCTCCATCTGATCTCTGTCAGATTTAGATATTTCAGTAGTCTCTTTAATGAATTAAATTCTTATTGGTACACAACTTCTAGAGGACCCCGGACGATCATTTTTCCACACGATTATATTTACAGATGAAGGTTCAAAACCTTCCAGAGATCGCTGTTTATATTCTGAATGGCCCAAACTACCATCAAAACCCTACTTCACGATCAAAGTAAAATTCAAAAGACACGCGGAAGGTATCGAGTGCAATACAAGTTCACTGAATTTGTCTTGCCGTTTTTTTAGTTGTTAAAAAGTGATTGCAAAGGAATTTCGGCTCTTTGTTCAGTTACTGTAATATTTTTAGGGTAAAAACTGCTTTAGGCTTCTCTATGTCAAAACCTCTTGCCTTTGCCCCAGATCTAATATCGAGATATTGATGCTTGGTCAATTTATCCGTTACAATCATTGCCAATCACTCGTCATCAGTGTAAGGTGTAAAAGTATGTAAACATTGCCGACTTCCATCAACATTCTCAGAGGAACGAAGGGCTACTTGCCTTACCAGATTTGTAGATTTCCTATCACTCTCCCAATAAAGATTGACAGATGCAGCCAATGCTAATTCAGAACCATTTGATTGTTTCAATTTGGACGTTTTTCGTGTTTTTGAATGAGTGGAAGAATTATTATAAGATTTAAGTGGCCAACCTCTCTTGGTACTAACACGTTCAGGGACGGCCTCTTCAATTTAAAGATGAACATCAGTACAAGGAAATTCAAATTTCTCCCTTGAACCAAGATTCATTTTGGTCATACCTTATCCCAATGTCTTTGAACCTTATTTAATATAATTAAAATTTCTTTACAGAAATTTTTAACAACTTGTAAAACCTTATGCTTTACTTCTTTATGATGTTTTTCTGTTTTCAGATTTTAAATCACATAATCTTGTAACAGATTTTTTAACCTCAAATGATGTTGATCGATTCCTTATTTCATACAAAAATAGAAATAAATTTTTTCTTGTGGGAGAAAACTCTATTTTATTTATATTTAATAGTTATTTTTCACTGTAACACTATGGTCACTATAAAATAATTCTTTCATATATTTTAAATATTACTTACAAGTAATAAAAATCCTTTCTTCAGACCAAAGATCATTCGTGACATTTCATTCATGGAAACAGAAGAAGGTTCACCATTTTGTCAATTGTTTTGACCAACTTTAGATATGCAACTAATGTAGCATGTTCTTATTTTGAAATAAACATAAAAACCTATTATTTTATATTGAAATTTGTTTTGTTAAATCAGCCGCACGTATGCGCACATAATTCTGGTATAATTTCGAAGTATGACCAGTCAAAAAAATCTATATAGTCCCAATGTCAAACCATGTCGGATCGTTAAAATAAATGAACTCAAAAACGATAATTTTTTTAATTTTTACGTTTTATATAATAAGATCCGCGTTTATTTTATGATACTAATACATAAGCCGCATTTATTTGCTTTAAAAATAAGCTGGTATATTGAAATTATTCTATTATTGAAGCCTTAATCATTAAAATTATTCCAAAATACAAAAAAGGCGTGTTACACTTGTGTGTAAAAAACACAAATGATTAGTTTTGACCTACATTAAAATGACTGAGTAAGCGACAAGAAGACCTTAAAAAAGGTTGTGCTTATGTAAAATGATACTTTAACATGTAAAGACAAGAAATATACTTTCAAAAGTTAATTTTAAAATACTTGCAAACATTGGTTTTTGTCATGCTATCGGCCCACTGTGAAAGGGTTGGAAAATTCAGCAACAACTAAGGATCTACCATCACATAGTAAACAAGTTAAAGCTGCTGATCGTGAGATGTGGGGATAAGTGTGATTTACCGCGGTCCTACAGGGAACTGTTGTCATTTTCATAGATAGCAGTTGCTCCCAATGGGACCCTGCAGTGCTCATGTAACCTTTTATTTGAAATTAAAATTTTTAATTCGAGTAGTGAAAATAAATTACACGTTTCAAAAAGAAAAAAATGTAATAACTCTCGTAAAAAATAATTTTGAACTACATTTCGAATGTAAATAAATAGCATCGATTTTTATAGTTACTATTACTTAAAAAATTTGGTTAGTTTTTTATTACTTATTTACAAAAGTAATTTCGTTACAAAAAATTTAACCAATTGAAAGGAACTTTGTTCCTAGTTATATTTATAGAAATAGTATATTATACTTTTTGTCGTTCGAATAAAAATCTGTTTATTTCGCTTTATCCAAAATCTAAAATGTTTTTTATTTTGTCCTTAGTGAGCCACAAGAAAAATATTTGCCAAGATGAATAAATAACTTTCTCTTGAATGCTTTGTCTGAAACAAAGATTTGTATGGTGGTTTTTCTGTTAAAATCCGAAAGAATACAGAATAAAGAAAATAAAGCTCAGCTTGAACAGAATCTAAAATAATTTTAAAATATTTTAAATTGAATATTTCGTACTAAAGCTTTCAAAACTGAAAAATTTGAAGTTCATATAAAATCATGTAATATAAAATTAGATCTTTAACTTGTTTTAATTAAATAGAAATCGTTCAACATTATCTAATTTTACGTTCTATCGAGTGACATATATCCTGGCTTCTTGATCTAGCAACCATCCTGATAAAGGTTTTGATTTATTGAATAAAACAGATGCGAAACATTTTATAATTAAACGCACTCTTAGGATGCAAGTTAAATACGTGAATCTTGTATGCGTATAAAGGTATGAAAGTTTTTTTTTTTTGCAACACTATCCTGGATAGGGCTACATTTCATTTCCTCTGAGAAATTCGGGTCAAAGTGTTTTACTGTCGCAAAGGGGGAAGCGACAATACGAGCGTGTTCGTAAGAATATTCAATTAACTCTATTGGTTAATTGAGTTTATCGACAGTGTGGGTGTGGGGCGATTGTCGAGGAATCCTCTCTCCTTTCTTTATCCAGGGCACCCTCGCATTCATGTAGCAAAAAATTCAACTCGATACGCTTCCACGTCTTTTTCTAACTTTTCTCTTAATTAATTATAACCACTATAGTCTTCTTTGTGATAATTCTCTCAAGTAAATGACCTTAAAGAAATTTGTTGCGTCATCAATTTAAGATCCGGCGCACGCCTAACTTGCAATAATTTTCACTGCAGAAAGATGTTTGCTTATCCGTATTTTCATTCAAACTGTTTGGACCATGGATTTTAAGTATTTTAAGAAAAGTAAATGAAGAAAGTTGTAATGGTTCTTTTTAAAATTAAACTAATATTGCACATTTTATAATAAATTTGTTTTGTATAAAATCTCCGGAAAACTAAAAAAATAGATTGCTCAGACTTGAATAACTTAGAAGATGCACTACTTGAAATTAATAAGATTTAATTTAAAAATATGATACTTCAAATGGATTTCGCAGCGCCTGAGAATAACTTTTAAAAATCCAGTCAATCTATAGGATTCTGGTCATATTTAAAGAAGTTTTTTTTAACGAGAATTAGCTCTTATTACATTAAATTCACAGGATTTCACAAACACGCAGCAGACCTTTCATCACAGGGGGAATTACCCTACAGTACTCATTCATTTCGCAAGTGACATGACACGTGCGGATGATGGTGATCCGTGCGTTTCAGCCAGCAAACCAATTCTCATCGATGCCTCATTAACGGTTAGGGGATTGAAAAGCAGTCATCCTCCCTCTCCACTGGTTCCGAACAGCTCGCAAATTGATTTCAGCAAGTAGTCACGATTTTACCAAAACCAGAAATCGATTTAAATAAAAGATCCGTAAGATAAGAAAGGATTTTAGTAGTATTTATCACAACTAAATACTTTTAATAGGTGAACACAGAAATTCGATACTTTTTTATTTCTGTTTTTACCTATCGCAAAATATCTTTATCAAATATTCCAAATCCAGATGTATAATTTCAGACCTGCCGACCAGTTTTAAATTTGATGAAGGAAGTAATAAGCGTGTCGGTCATCAATGATTATAAGAAGGCACATCGACAAAATACGGTACAAAAGTTTTCGTGTTAGGAAAACAACTATTTATCATCAGGATTAAATAAGTATACCAGCTTTTACTTAGAAATATGCATCTCACGAAAAAATAGCTGTAATAAAACTTTTTATTTTTGACGGGCGAAAAAATACCGCGAAATGAATTTACCACACCCATATCCCCTGAGTCAGGGGATACCCTATATTTTATACCTATATCTTTTTATTGCGCATTCAAATTCTCTATTAAAAAGAAAGTAAGTTGTATTTGACATTATTTTCGATTTGCGCTACATGGCGCTGCATTGGCAAAAAATGACATTGTTGACTGTTCAAGGAATGCGCTTGCAAATGCATGATAAAAAAGTCAAACAGTCTATTTGTTTGGATTGGTAAGTACAGGTTGCTTCATTGCTGTTCGTTATGTTGCTGATGTTCTTGAAAGTTGGATTGTGTTTCTTGGTTACGCTCTTACAGGTTGGACTGGTTGTGATGTGTACGTGTATTTCGATTAGATGTGTTGGTTATGTTGGTTTTGTTCGCTTCTTGATTCAGATCGTTTGATTTTCTTCTGTTAGTTGCGTGCGTTTGGGTTGATCGTATTGGTTGCGTTCGTTTGATTTGTGTTGTTGGTTACAATCAAATGAACGCAATCGAACCGGAACAAACCTAACCAACACACAGGAACTTAACTAAGATATCAAATCCAACCGAAACGAACCTAAGCAACATATCGAACCTAAACAAACCAATCTGTTCATTTGTAAGTGCATTCCTTGAACAGATAACAATATAATTTTTTGCTAGCGCAGCGCCATTTGTGGCAAATAGACAACAAATTTCAAGTAAAACTTACGGATTTTTTTATGGGAAATCTGATTCAGCAATAAAAAATACAGGCTCCCATATGAAATATTTAAGTAACCCTTCTCCCTTCACCCGGGGGTGGGGTGTGGCGTAAATTTTTTCGAGGTTGCTTTCCTAATCGAAAATAAAAAGCTTTTATAAGAGACATTTTGTTCTTACGATGCGTATTTATTGAGATACTTCGATGTCTCAAGATAACAAAACACGTTGTACGTGTGTGTACTATTTTTTTCATTTTATGGTGATGAAAGAAAGAATGCAAATCCCACTGTGTAGTGAAGCGTAATCATAGTGGAGCAGATAGCAATGAAATAAAAAAACAGAAAATCTTTTCTGCAAGCAAGGTATATACGTGTGATACGAGATATTGTGCGCAAGAATCATGTTCTATGCTGCTTTTTCTCTGATTGTTCAAAGCCTTCAAATTCCAAATCCAATATCTCAACAATTCGCTTCTGTTTCTTCGTTTGTATATATTTTATATCAATATCAAGATGTACTATAAACATTTGCTTTCCCAAGTAAGGTTGTATTAAAGCATCTCATATCGTTCCAGTTATGTATTCTCTAAATCTGAATCAGCCGTAAGCATACCGTAAATTCAAATAAGCCTATATAATCTGCAGAAACAGAGAAATTTAGCTGCTTATAAAATACAAAAAAGAACTAAACCCCCTGAAAGTGTCATACATTCAACTTCGAAAATATGGACATTCAATTTACTACGTATCGAAAACTGCTGGCCTCGTGTGGTCTCGTAATGTGGTGATGAGCGTAGTTAAGTGTATACAGTTGTGTGAAATAGTATTAAGGAGCGGTTTGAATACTAAAGAAATCTTTTAGTATATTTTTTTATTTGATTTTTTTGAACGAAGATCATAAAAGGGATGAATATATTTCCATGTAACCCTGAAGCGTATCTTTTTTTTATGACAGCCGTATAACTCTTTTATGCTCACTTCATTCAGTAACATCATCTTCACTGCATAAACTCAGTGTACTTTGGTACCACAATAGTGTATTGCCTATTGAATAAAGTTACCAGAATTGTCATATTTTATACAATAAAGGAACATGTATGAAGAGGTCTATTTTCTAAATTAAAAAATTATCGAGAATGCACAAAATTCACGATAATGAAAAATGCACGTCACTTGAAAAGTCCTGATAGACAATTTTCCACAGTATAAAGTATCCGATACTGTATAATTGTCTACCCAAGAAAATTCCCGAATATACACAATGTAAAGGAATCAATAAAGTTTCATTATTATTTATTGAAAATAACAGTATGTAAAATATATTGTGGAAAATACAGAAATAATTATATGTCTGTATATAAATAAATAAATAAATACTGGCGTTGGTAATTTTACAATGACTGATATTTTATAACTTTGGCAATCTTCCTTCGAAAATATTGTATTGTATTTCACATTCGACTCAGCTTTAATGCAAAGAGGTATACATAATTTTTTAGCTATATACGTTTCAATAAGGCACATGTGTTTGCAATATTTTCTCGTACAATTTCAACTCCTTTATGAAATTTTACTATCAATTACCATTTTATTACAGTAGAATATAATTTTGACATTGTTGTACACTGAAAAAATAGGTAGATGAACATATTATATATTTTCTTTCGGCGTACTGTATTGTAATTTCTGGTCTTTTATTGTGAATATACATTTCCACCAGGTTATGAATTCATTAATAAATTTATTGGAAATTGACTTTTACTCCTTTATCAGGCAATTGATAAAGTGGTGTTAAAGACACATTTTCAATGAATTGGAAGTATAGCAGTAAATCCCCAAAGGTACACTCCGCTTTGGTATAAACTGTGAATTCGATATTGTTTTCAGTGGAAAAGTTTTTGTAACTATTAGCGAACGATATATTTTTTTGCAGAGGATACAAAGTGATTTTCATTAAATGAAGTACAGTATTTTGGCAACTAGATTGACTCTCTATAAATCCAACATGGAGCGCAATCTCATCCCCTGTACCCACATTCAACGACGCATCGTCATTCCACCTGACTCACACCCCCTCCTCTTTGTATTCAATCAACGTGTCGTAAATCCTCTGGCGTAATCTATCACCCAGCGAATATTTACACCCGACAAAATTGCAGTATTTAACCCACGCGATTAAAGTCTTTTGCAAGATCCGCGTACATGTTCCAGTTTCAAACTGCTGGCAGGTACATGTTTGTCATTTTTACTTTTTCTTTTTTTTTTGCTGACCGAGTGGATGCTGGAGCCGCGGAAAAAAGTTTCTGGGACGGTAAAAGAGGGATAAAGAAAGAGTAAAGCAGAAAGGTAATTTATTATATGCCTTAGTGTATGTCTTCTAAAAGGAAAGTATCGGAAAAGCGTCGGAATTGCTAGAATAGTACAATTTAATTTGATGGAACATAACGAAAATATAATATATTTAAAAATAATGATTAAGAAGTCATTATAACATAATAATAGTGATAATTTGTCTGATCTTTGATTTGATGGACAGAGTAAAATATTCAGGATTAGCATTTAATTTTATACTCGTTACAAGTAGCAATACTATTGATTGAAAGTCAATTTGCAAAAGAATGTAGAGGCATACTACTAAGAATAATAAAATTTAGAAGACTTCAATTTAAATTATTTAGTTGACCAGCTTTAGGGACGAATAACCCAATCGAGACGGATCGCACCCCCCTCGCTTCTTTCGCTCCGACAATAAAACTTGATAAATTTTCGCTATTTATGTTAGAAATCTGGATGAAAAGTCACGGTAATTTATATTACATATTGAAGTTAGACTGAAAATTGATCAAATAATAAATACTCGAATCAGTGAGTTACTTTTTATTTTTAAATTAGTAATTGTTAATTAATTCTGATTTAGAGAGATACAATAACACAGTGAACTTGAAGAACAAATTCCATCTTTAAATTGGATAAAAACGCTTTAGCACATTTATGTGATGGAAAATAAAATTTATCTGCCAAAAGACAAGATTTGTCTGACGAAAATATTTATTTGCCATATGTGATATGTCAAAAGGCAGCGGCTAGGTTCACCGAAAAAAATTCCTCCATAAATTTAAACAGCATACGTAGGCTGCAGTTTTGTTAATTTATACTTTATAGTGAACAGTTAGCCAAGTTCAGTATTTTACTTTTGTTGAACAAGCCTTTAGTTTCAGTCGACCCTGATGAAGAATTCAAAAATTGTAAGTAAAATATATGAAGTATAAACTAAACAAAGTGCAGCCTATGTATTCTGTAAGTGTAGGTGAATGATTTTTTTGTTTTTAAAATCATTTGAATGAAGTGAGACGATTTAAGAATGAATACCGCGAGGATTTTAATATTCATGAAGGAAATTTTATCGGTGAATCTAGACGCAGGCGTTTGATATATCACATATGTCAAATAAATATTTCTGTCAGATAAATTTTATCTTTCATCAGATAAATGTGCTGCAGCGTTTTTATCAAATTGAATCATAAAACTTATTTCCGGGCTTTACTGTGAATGTGAATATCCTTGATAATGTGTTCTACATGGATTCCTTATATGATTTTATGTTTCAATATATACTAACCCTATGTCCTTCTATCAGTTTTTAAAACAGATTTTTTACTAATAGCCATAGAATTTGATACGTCTAGAAAAGCTAGTGGAAGTGCAAAAGGGACAGGATGGACCACTGTAGCAGTTTTTGGGAGATAATTAAGAAAGGCGCCTTCCAAAATAAAATTTTAGATTTATAAAATAACTAAATGAGTGTGATCTCAAGGTATTTTATTGCTCCATGGAAATAAATTAGGTTTACTTGACAGAAAGAGATCTCCTAGAGAAATTACAACTGATGTAATTTTTTGAGTATAATTTGTGTTAAATTTTCCTACGTGAAATTGACTTTGATAGCTTTGCGTAATATCAGGTATCGAGAACCAGATTCGATACTGCCCAAATATAATAGCATATTGTACTCAATGCGTGAATCATGCCGGCGTTACATGAAAAATTTAATATTAAAAAAATGTAAATTACGTATAAGTCTTTCAAAGTCTAGTGAGTGGTTAATTAAGTAGAATTAATTTTTAGTTTCCCTAAACATAGGTAAAGTGTTCGTTTTTAACTTCACGTTTTGCATTAGTTGATTTTAACATTTTGTAAAAAAAAACTCTTATGCTACATTAATGATACAAAATATGCAAGCATATTGAATAGTTTATATATTCATCCCACCAAATATTTTATTGTGACGTCAACTCTTGTCTGTGAAGTCTTGTCATGATTTTATAAATTAAGTTCTAATTGTGTATCTTCTTTGTTGTATAATGTTTTGTTTTGTTTTTTTGTTGGTTCGAAATAAAATAAGTTTTCTAATATTGTTACGTGGTAAATAATGGGTATAGTTTTTGTATTAGGAACTGAATTGCAGACAGCAACTCAGTACGTCTTTATT
>JAAAKG020143956.1:0-11244 GCA_010014905.2 Druon quercuslanigerum
CCCTCTACTTTATGAAAGGCCGCTTCTTCCTGTATTAACGCTATTCCGGAAGTTCCTATGTCAGATTTCACCCACTGTTATTACCGATTGGCTACCAACAAGCAGAAGGCCCTTCCGCTCTACCCTAACGAGCTGCGCGGCTCGCGCATACCGCTTGCTATCATGTCGTTTAAATGGTGCGCGCATGGATACTACGTTCTTCCGTGCCAACTGTTATGGCGAAGGGGTTCGAGTGGGGGAAGTTTGGCGCGTCCTTCGCTAGAGGGTCTTTACGTGCACTATTCACAGCGCGCCAGTTTGAAGCGAGAAAGGGTACTCTCCACTGTCAATTACAAAAAACAACAACGAAAACATTTTCGGAAAAAAAGTTGGCTCAATGGTTCGGCATAATTGCCTTTAGATTCGGTGGTTAAAATATTGCGACCAACAACTCATGCGTTTAGACGTAGTTTCGATGTGGCCAAATTGAAAGCCGTTTGATGGACATTTAGGAATACAGGCTTCTATACCTACCCCTCATCATCACTATACTACTTTTCGGGAAAAAGCGAGCTGAACCGACGGGTATAATGGCCTTTAGATTATGTGCTTAAAATATGGCGTTCAAAAACTCAACCATTTTGATTTAGTTTGCCCCTAGCGAATTTGACAGCCGTTCGAATCGCCTTAACCTGGACGGCGAGCCGTCCAGCTTCCGCTAGGTAGCTTGAAGAGGAGCGAGCCCCACTCCTTTGACTCTTCGTTTAAAAAAATTTCGGATACAGATGTCTATTGGTGGATTTTCAGCAAATCTGTACAGAATCTGATCTCCATCTCATTATAGATTTGAAATTTTAAGTTGAAGCATTCTTATATCCTTGATGATTAATCTCAGTCTCGAGAAAAGGTAGCACCAGCGCTGCACACAGACCAAATGTTAAACTAATACATTAAAGCCCTGCGTAGCAGAAGGGGCATTATTAGAGGGAAATTTAAATTAGTACCTCACACAATATAAAGATGATATCATTTACAGCCTCCAAATCTAATTGAAGTTGAAAAATTTGAAATTATTAGCTCATGCCTTGCTCAAAAATATTTTCACAATGATCATAAAATATTATATTGACTCAAAAAATTATTGAAACACAGGCAGTAATCCCTTTCAAATCAGACAGAGCTCTACATCTTTGGCTCTATACGTGAAATCACAGAATCTCTCGGAGAAGAAATATGTTGTTTTTCACAAGAAATTAGACCATACGTATTTTTCCGTTTTGTAAAAAAAATCTAAAAAGTTATTTGTATTTGAATTTTGTGCTTTGTTTAAAAAAAACATATATTTTTTTGCTTTAAGCCTATATAAATTTTTAACAAAAAAGGTTCACAATTAACGGAATCGGCTCGAGTTTTCTGAAACAATTAAAAGTATTTTTCTCAAAAACCCCACACTTAAATTATTTGCCAATTTTTTTCTTAATTTCTGCTTTGATATGGAATATATCTTGTGACTTTAGGATTGGATGAATAACTTTTGTGGTCAGGAGATTTCTATATTCTCATAATTTATGATTGAGAAAGTATTAGAATTGTCCTAAATTTGAAACCATAGTTTTTAAACGGATATTCACGTTTTGGCCGTTGGAGCATTTAAAAAATTTTTGGGACGATATTTTCTATATATAAAAATGGTATGCATGGATATTCATAGTACTAAAAAAGCCGAAAAGAGAAAACTGGGACATTTCTCATCTCAAACCGGTGTATTCCCGGAAACTCCTCATCTTTCGCTCCACCAACATAAACCGCGTAAGATAGAAGTGGAATCTGTAACATAACGTAACGTGATGGTCAGTATCAGGAGGTTTTGGTCAGTCGTATTTATTTTTGCCAGTCGTACTTATCTGTTTTACTGATATTTCCAAGCAGTCCTAAGTTCTCAGGTTTACATTCTGTCGAAAGTTAAAAATCGAACGGACCCTTGACTCCTGACGCTGACCTGACCGATCAGACCGACCAGACCCACCCATCGCGGACGCCTGGACACCACAACGCTTCCCGATGCCCGTTCCCATGTAACGCACCTCCTGCCACCGACGCACGCGTAAAT
Source organism: Druon quercuslanigerum (assembly GCA_010014905.2). Lineage (NCBI taxonomy): Eukaryota > Metazoa > Arthropoda > Insecta > Hymenoptera > Cynipidae > Druon > Druon quercuslanigerum. The sequence goes on from JAAAKG020143956.1 coordinate 2,090, forward strand.
ATATCTGACCACGCCCCGCTCTTCTGACAAGCACACCGGTTTATCTGACCGTTCACCGTTTTCTTATAAACCTGATTCTAGGGACTGAATGGAACTCACTTGCGCGCTCGCTTTTCCTTTTATTTTTCCTGCTTTGCTATGACACCAGCTTTCACCGCTCTATCCGCTCACACTACATACCTCTCACCGACACACCACCCGAACCTGTACCTAATAGACACTATTTACATTCGTAAATTTCCCCTTTTCATTTTGTGTACACCCGTTGGGTTTAGAGGAAAATTCAAAATTTTACCAGATTTTTGAAAAAAAATATTAAAAAAAAGTTGAAGACATCAGTAGGAAGTTTTTTGATTGATTAGCCAAAAATTCTTCTGGAGTTTTTCTTTAGGGCCTAAATTCTGTTAAATTGTTGAATTTCATAACCGAAACATAAACTTTATGCCACTATTGGACAAATTTTACTTTACAAATTGTATTTTTTAATGTTGTTTATTAATTATTATACATAGTAATTTCAAATATATTGTTATAAATGTGTTTTCTGTGATAAAGGCAAAGGATTAAGTAACTGGGATTTCTTAACCCACAATCAACCATGGCTTATAGCTGACAAGAGTAATGCTGATGTTGCTTGCGATTCTTTTCACAAGTACAAGGAAGATGTTAAAATACTCAAAGATATTGGAGTAAGTTCTGCCAGGGACTGTTAAAAAATTAGTCACACTTTTTCCTCACATTTTTATCCCCCTCGGGGTGACCCCCCGCCTCCTAAAGGTATTACATATTTTTTGAACAGCCCCTCAGTGACGTGCCACTTTTCTTCTAAACAGTTTTTAAATAAGCAACTTAAAGCGTACAATTTATAATTTTTGAATTTCATTATTTATACAAATTTATGATATTATCATTATTACTCAAGTATTAAATAAATTTTACGTTCTCGATGCATAATGTTGATATATCAGTTAAAATCTTTTTTACATAAATTCGCAACTGTTTCAATATTGGTAATTTTTCAGAGATGTTACATAACTTTTAAATAACATTATATTTTTAATTTTTAGTTCGATTTCTATCGTTTTTCAATAAGCTGGACACGAATTTTCCCCACTGGGTTTCCAAACGTGATAAATAAAGAAGGAATAAAATATTACAGTGATCTTATTGACGAATTGCGATCAAAAGGACTTGAACCGTTTGTTACTCTCTACCATTGGGATCATCCGGTAATTTATGAAAAATTTGCGGGATGGAGAAATGAATTGTTTGTCGACTGGTTTGCTGATTTCGCCAGAGTCGTGTTTCAAGAATTAGGTCATAAAATAAAATTCTATGCAACAATCAACGAGCCGAGAACATTTTGCTTCGAAGCATATGAAAAACTCGACAGAACTAGTGAGAATATATTACGAGATATATACATATAATATAACCTTTACTTTACTGTTATATCATTATTCCCTTAATATTATGTGATACCATTTTCGTAGATTTGACATATTCGTCAGGGGAGAGGGTAGTTTCGTCATTAGTATATTTAGGATAAAACCTTTTTCTTTAGACTCCAGAGAAACAAGTTTAACTAGTAAAAAAAAGTTTATACTTGATTTAGTATATATTCAAATTAACTTTGTTCAAACCCCACTGCTGTCCCAACGCTACGTTCCGCCTCTCCCGTATTTAATAACGATGTAAAGTTTGAAAATTCTCTATAGTAGATGATCATGTCATATAAATATTACAAATATATGTGATTTAAGATTTTCGTCTAGTTTATATGCCACACTCATCTTACACTAAAATTAAAATATACATAAAAATTATATAAACTTAAAAATATCTGCACAAATTACATGACTGTTAAGTAACACCAAAGATATTATTTTTTGTAATATTTACACAGTGGCGGATTTCCCTAGCCTAGGGTGAAAAATATGGCAGGCGGCAGAATTAGCGTGCACATTTTTTTTTGAATTTCCGTGACTTTTTCTACACACGTGCAGCCTGATCGTGGTGCAACAAATTGTTATAAATATGGACTAAAAATATTATTTTTTTTATTTAAATTACTTACGTAATTTATTGAGTAATTCAAACATTACATAATTCAGGCATAATAATAATATTTTATTTATATTCATATAGTATATGGCAGGCAATATTTGAAATTACTGTAGATTCGAAATCAAGCAGGTAATTTCTGTTAGCTTAACGGCGAAAAATTTCTTTTAGTCTAAGGGCGTCAAATTTCTTGAAGCCTAGGGTCGGCAAATGCGTAAATGTGCCCTTGTCATAAGGGAGCTTTTAAATTAATTTATAATAATGATCTTATTTTTTTAAATTTCTCAGGAGCTATAAAGAATACACCTTATGAAGAGTATATTTGTGGACATAATGTATTGAAAGCTCATGCTAAAGCTTATCACATCTATGACAAAGAATTCAGACCCACTCAGAATGGTAAAATTGGAATCGTTTTACCGTGTCTACATTATTTTAGTCAAAACAAAAGCGACACTTTGACAGCTGATATAGCCTTTCAATTTGAATGTGGTTGGATAGCACATCCCATTTTTTCTCAGGAAGGAGACTATCCAAAAATAATGAAGGAAAGAATTGCTGAGAATAGTAGGATCGAAGGTTGGCCCAGGTCGAGGTTACCAACCTTTACACTAGAAGAAATTAATTATATCAGATAATTCACATCTAAAGTTAAGTCAAGCTACCCTATATCACTATTATAGGACTATAACGTAACAGTTTCATTATACTAGTATACGGCTGTATAAATGTGTTTGTGTTTAATTTTTAAAATTGATGCAAAGTGGAATCATTTGTTTGCCCAACGTAACGTTAAGGTGATTCTTGGAGTAACTTTTAGCGAGGAATTCAACGCTAACCTTGATTTAGACCTTAACGATGACCTTCATGGTTATTTCAAGGTCAACTTGTGTTTTAATAATAGAAACCCCCTTATTTACGTCGACAATCGAAAGAGCGGGAAATTTTACGTTAAAAATGTTCTCATTTCATAGGTCCCGTATGACCTTGATGGTCACTCAAAGGGTAATGAAACTTGCACAAGGCTTGAAAACATCTGTGAAGCGCAGCTCCTGAAAATAATTTATAACGACCTTCCTTATTTATTTTAGTAGATTGCATTTATATGTGACCTTAGACGTGACCTTGCCCATTTTCTTCAAGCTTATTTCAAGGTCAACTTAAAAGAAAACCTCCTTATTTGACGACGGAAATCGAAAAAGCGAAAAATTTTACGTTAAAAATTTACTCAGGTCATAGATCATTTTCCTTCCTCTCTCCCTACCTCCCTCTCCCGCTCCTTCTCTCTTGATCTGACGAAGTTACCAGCAAGGTCACGTTGCAACTTTTAAGTTATAAAGTAGAATTAAATTCAACTTCTTCTCAGAAACAATGAGGTGGGTGTATTCAATTCTGTTTTTTTAAAAGTGCCTTATTGTTTTGCGTTCTTTTTCCTTTTACAATGCAACGCTAGACAAAAAAATTTTTTGGGAAAACACGTTTTCGAGTTTTTAGGGAAACAATGATTAAAAACCGATTAGGCTAAAATTTATAGATTATTTTACACACTTATAGATACTAAATTTATATCTGAAACGTTCATTTTTTCGATAACGCTCTTTGTCAGCATTTCTGCAAAAAATAAGCGATTTTGAATTTCTTTGTTTATTTCACGGTAGGAAATTTACAAAACTTTTACACAAACTTTTTGTGCAATTTGATAATCATATTTCACATAAAACTTGTGTATAATTGTATATTTACATCAAATTTTTCTTAAGCTCCAAATAGAAAATACTCAAAAAAAAGTAAAACTGAACCCTCATTAACATCCGAACTTTATAAGACAAAATGGAACGTCTTAGTGAAAAAGGAAGAGATCGCTTCTCATTATGAAAGGCTGGTATGCGGTGACGCGATCTTACAGGTAAGTGAAAAATTTCTTCAACGAAACAATATAGGAGTGGGGCCAATGCAATAGAAATGCAACATCAGCCGTTGAACGAACTGATAGACGGTTTCATGATAGGTGCACTGTAAAAGATGTACCTAGAGCAGAGAGTCTAAGGTCAGCAGAATATGATGAGAACTCATGAAAGGTTTTTTTATCGTTCACTAAAGATCCGCATACTTCTATCCGTAGGGCTGCTCAAGAGCATAATATAAGTAAGTGGTTTGTGAATATCATTCTTCAGTGAGCGAATTTTCATCATATCAAAGTAATACTTGTTCACAAGTTCAATAAAAATAATTTAACCCTCATTGGGCACGAGAAGAGTAGTTGCAATATCCATCCAAATTGAACGTTTGGGCTGGAATATAGAAGAAAAGAATAAAAGGACCGTTTTAATTGAGTGTTATTGATCAGTGGAGAATACGTAGAGACAGGACAATTGAACGGCCAGCTAGATCACTTGACTTAACAGATCTGGACTATTTTCTTTTGGGTTATCTAAAAGATAGAGTGTATAAAACTAAACCTCGAAATTTAGCAGACTTGAAACAAAGAATGATTGACGAATGCGATCTAATTTCAGTCAAGAACAAAGTCACGATTGAATTCGTCCTTGAAACTTACTTCAAGAATGACCTTAATATTCAGCCATGCCGGAACTTTTTAGGCACCCTGTATGTAAAAATCTAGCGCTCCGTTTGATGACATTTGGAGCTTGTAAAAAATGTTTGAAATTTCCTTTTTGTAAAAATTTATTGAAATATGACATCTAATTGAGCACCTTCTTTTCCTCATGAAGAAGCTTATAGCACGTATATTTGTTGAAATAAATAGTGTAATCTGGTAATTTTTTTCTACAAAATGGCCTTCTTTCAGCTATTTTGATTGTTTTTCTATGTACAGTTGTACGTGATTTTTTCCAAAAAAATATCTATCAATCTCTAGAAATGTTTTGTAATCTGATGTACACCGAATGGTGAAACCCTTCAAAAGTCCGTTATATGGACTTGGCTCATACTAATTTTAAAAGTGTATTAGTATGGAACTTTTTAACTCTACTAATTTTTATAATTCAAAGGTTTGAGAGATCAATGAATATCCGAAAATGTGGTTATATTAATATTTATTGTGGTAAGACAATAATTACAGAAGTGTTATAATGCGTATTCACTCGATCAACTATTCTTCAGTCTATATGACGCTATGTGTGTTGTTTCTGCCTCTAGAAGTTGTGGGTACTTCCTTAGTATCTTTGTAATCAGTAACATGAGAAAAATTCGATGTTATTTCGCTTGGGTGATCTAAATCTTCGAAGTGACTTGTTCTTAATTAATGAACGTGCATTTTTGGTATTTTTTTTTTTTTTTTAACAATTCTACTAAGTACGTAACAAGCTCTAAGAGATCCATTATTCGACCAGGTAACCATTTATACACATACATCGATTTTTTGTCGTTGTTCAGTGCAAGAGCTTTATCATTCACGTAGAAACAAAGAGCTTTTACATTGTTGTTTTTAGGTGTAGTTCATCCTTTTGTCAGGGTTGCCAACAAACTGTACCCGGTAATAAGCGTTGAATAGATGGATAGTCATATTTTCAGATTTCAGCGTGAAAGTGACGATTATTCTATTCTTTTGAATACTCGATTTTTCCATCTGCATAAAACGATATTAGAAGAATAGGATATCTTCGAAACTTATTAATTTCTATTTGCATAGTGACCGCCCCATAGTTTCGTATTCCCGAAAAGAGAACGTGTTTTCAATAAATTTAAATCCTTTTAATTATTTTGCTAGGCACACCTCACACAGAGATGTCTTGTATTCCGCAAAAGTGTTCATATTTTGAGTTTATTCAATTCCTTTAATTCAGTTCACAAAACGTGTATAATAAATTGTTTTAATTCCTTCACGTGGAATATAAGTGTTGAAATTTTCATTCTAATGAACTCAAGTCTCTCTCTCTCTCTAGAGTTAAATTTATTTTAATTCACATATTTTACATTAATTCACGCTTATTACCGGAGAGGCTTTAGTCGTCAGTTTTAGGGTTGCGAAGTCGCCAGAAATCGCCAACCTCAAAAAATTAAATGTCGCCACAAATCGCCAGGTAGACGCAGAAAATGCTGCTTAATTTTCTATCTAATAAACTTCTAACGTATCTATGATTTTGCACTGTTTATCTTTAGCCCAACTGGAATCGTTTCAAAACTTTTGCCTAAAAATCAATTATTACGGACAAGAAGCGTGGGACCATTACAAGTACAAACAGTGTTTTTCGCATATGTTGATTTGTGTACAGTAATGGAACGAGCTCGCATAACGTAAATTGAACAAATCTGCCACAATTGTAGCTGATTGGTTTTAACTTAATCGTTCGCTTATTCCAATTGGCTTTGACTCCATGTTGCAATTCGATATTTGTGATTCGTACACGGTCTGTGTAATTGGCGCGCTTTTTTAAAAGTCGCCGGACCGCCAAGAAATCGACTACACTCAATTTAAATCGCCATGCTAGTTATAACTCTTACATCCACATAATAACGTTTTTAGGTATTCGTAGCTGCTTTCGAAATAACATTTTTATTATCCTTTTTTTATTTTTTTTACAACGCAGTGGACAAGACCATTAGATTTCGGGTTGTACGGAGGAGAAGTTATTACTCGTATATCTTTTCTTTAAAAATACTGAGAACATTCTTTTGCATTAAATAGAGGACCATTATCCGAGACAATGGTATTTTGCCAACCAAATCTAGAAAAACATTATCAAAGACACTTTATAACCACTTCAAGGTTTGTGACGTTCAATACCCAAACTTCTATCCACTTTCTAAAATCATCTAATAAAATTAGGAATTTTTGGAGCTGGGTATCCAAAAAATCAACATGGAGCCTTTGCCATGGAGCCTCGGACTTTTGCTTCGGAACTCTTATTTGCTGAATGTTTACATTTTGTGTAGTTTAATAGGGTTTACACATCTGACAGTGTTCAACTAGGTCGTCTTCTCATCCCTTCAACCAGATATAAGCGCGAGCTAACATAGTGCATAATTTTTAGAACGGTTTCTTTTCAATTTTCTGGAATGATGACACGATTTCCAAATCATAGGCAATTTTATTCCATATAAATGTTTGAGCGATTTATGAACTGGTGTTTGACTTTCGTTGAAATTGTTTTTGTCCAAGTGGTAATCCCTTCATGAAAAAATCTTTAACAATTCTTAATACTGGATTAGCACTTGTTTGTACAGCAATATCATTATAGGACAAACATTTTTATTTGAATTAGGCGTAAACTGTTTGACAATTTACTTCCACATCGGCCGATTCGTGTGATAGAGGTACTCGTTTGTGGTAAATCCTTATTTCGCATAAAGATAAACCTAAGCGGTTCATGGTCGGTTGCTAACATATTTCTTTTCCGCAAATGTATTAGCGGAATTTTTCACAGCAAACATTATGAATAGCGCTTTGCGTTCTATTTGACTATATATTTGTTCTGTTTTAGAAAGAGTGGAAGATGTGAAAGCTACATGCTTCTTTTTACGTTATCTATGAATTGAGATAGGACCGCTCCTACTCTGTATGCGCTACTATCTGACGTAATATTAGCTGTCCTGTCTGGGTCATACAGTACCAAGTTAGATTTTTTGCTTGACTGTAGGCTTTTTTGCATTGCTCGGACCAACACTAAGGAACGCCATCTAGTTTTAGATTATTTAGTGACTCTAAAACATCAGACGGCATTGATAAAAAACTATGCCTGTAATTTAAGAATCCCAGAAATGCTTTTACTTGTGTTACGTAAAAGTTCTTGTTTTTTTGTAATTCATAACATATTGTTTTTGCGTCTGCAATTTCTATGCGCTATGCAATAGTATATATGCCGGGCTGCACGCACCCCGTCTAGTTTCAAGTCGCATAAAATTTGAATAGCGCGTCTTCGTCGCGAGAAACATATCATCAAATACAATAATAAAAAGAAATTATAATAACATATAATGATAATTTTGGATTAGTATCACCATAAACGCGACATTTGTCAATAACTGCTTCCATACTAAGGATGTGTTGTGGTAATTTCTCGTCTTGATTACCCTGTTACTGATGAATACGAAAAATCCTTCTCCGGATCTCCGGAAAGAGTTCTTCTCGCCTTAACCAGAGGTTTAAAGCATCACTATCCACGGAAGAAAGATCTAATGATTGAGGGTCCTGCTTGTGCAGCTGTTAACCTCGCCACTGTGCAGCAAGCTGTTGATTATTCAGATTTCAGGGTTTCAGTGAATGTCGACGTTTTGAGGCCCTCTGATTGAGCAAAGAAAATTTACTTCGGTCGTCGTCTTTCTTGTCCTTGACATTGTCGTCTTCTGTATATGGAATAATTTTCTAAAGACTAATCGGATTGGACTGTGCTTTGCCAAACAGCTTGAGGAGCGAAAAAGAAAGACAGAGTTCGTTAACTAGCCATTTTTGATAAAAAAATTTTAAAAGTGAAGAGCATTTAAAACATTTTTGAGACCATTCTTTTCAAAACTTAAAAATTAAATGGAAATCTATTTATAGTACACATAAATACGAACAATTTACCCCCATGACTTCTTTGATAAAATAAAAAGTACCCAAATTATACCAATTTAGATATAAAAAAAACCAAAAGATAAAGAACACTGGAAGCAAAACGAAGCGTGATATAGTAAAAACTTTTGAGAAGAAAAACAATAATTTTTGAAGGTGCTACAAGATTATCATGACAACTTTTTGAATTATGTTAAAATAAATCGAAAATTAAAATTTTTATTGGACAAAAAATTATTAATTATTACATTCTAATCCATAATGAGAAGGTTTTATGTGAAAACTGGCATATTTCATCAAATGTCAACGTTTTAAAGCCCTGTTACGAGAACCTGACTTTCATATCTTATTTACACTACTACCCTTGGCCCGTAGGTGCCTCTAGAAGAGAAGGAACTCCACGGTAATCTACTCAACTTATCTAAAAGAAGAAGCAAAGCTGTAAGTTACTGTGGAATTTAAATTTAAAAAATTAAAAGGTTATATGCTACGGTGTCGTTAAGAACGTCAGTCCTTTTGCCCTCTTTATATGTGGGACAGCCTATCGAGACAGAACCGGCAGGGAAAAGTTTCGGCC
>JAAAKG020143957.1:0-11244 GCA_010014905.2 Druon quercuslanigerum
ATAAAATAAAATAGCATGCATACAATTATTTTTCTGACTGTATAGTATATAAAAAATATATGTACTAATTTTTAGTTGTTTAAATAAATATACTTTGCTTTGCAAATTATTTATAAAAAAGTTTCAAAAAGGATAATTAATTGTATAAACAATAACGTAAAGTTTATAGCAGAATTTACTACACCTCGAAATCATTCCATATTATGCATAATTAAAAAAATACGTTTTAAAAAGTATTTTTGAAAAGTAATTATTCAAAAAAATTTATATTTGTTTAAACAATTGAAAAGTGGTTAATTTATTATTTTTATAAACTATACAGTCAGCAACATAATTACATGTGTTCTATTTGATTTCATTTTTTTAGTTATCGAAAGAAATTGATTAAGCAAATAAAGATTGTTTAAACAAATATAAATTTAATAAACGTTTAAAAAAATGTATCAAAATTATTTAATTATTTAAAAATGTAGCATATAATACTAATTTAAAAATAAAGTTGATATCTCTAACTCAATTTTTTGGAATTTTGAAAATAGAAAATAAATAATTGTTTAAATAATTACATAATGTTTTTATAAAAATATACTACTTCAGTGACAAGCAATTACATTTAAATCACAAGATACGATTTTTTCTCACATTTTTTGGAAATAAATAATTGTTTCGATGAAACCCTGGAACATGAGTTAAATTTTTCAAAGTCAAAATTTTCCCATAATAGTTAAATGGGATTCTGAAGCGGTTGTTGGCACGTTGTCATCTAATTATTAGTAAAAAGTTGTGCTTCTGGTATTAAAAATAATTTTTTTTTAAACCGTAAAAAGTCATAATTATTACACAAAAAATCGCGAAACCAAATTTTCACTTTTGGATTTTTTTGGTACCATCAAAAATAGACTAATGGGCATTTTATTTTTAAAAATAACTGTTTACTTGCATTCTATAGGTAACTATGAAGAGAAATTTTTAATTTGAACTACATTCCCCTAATATTAAAGATTCTGAATAAAATTTACAAAAAATTCAGGAAAAAAATTTCCAATGTATTTTTTGTCCACAATAATTTACGTGTACAAAGTTACACCCTTAATACACTGGATAATTTTTATGTTTAATTTGCCTATAATTTTATGAATTTATGTTTGTTTAAAAAAAAATCAGCTGTCCGCTATAGCGTTACGGGGGCTCGATGCATGTAATATTTTTATTTCGAAGGAATGCAGCCACGACTTCAATCTCGCACGTCCAGGAAACATTAAGTTTCTTTAAAAAAGCAGTAAAATTAGTATCCCGGGTGCAGTGCTACCAGGCGGCAGAGGAAGTTGGGACATAAAGCTGTTTTTGTCGTTCGCAAAGTCTCAACTCTGGATCTAACGCTCTTTGAATTTCAAGACTCTATTAAATAAAATAATAAATTAAATTAATATTTAATAAATAATTTAACAAAAATTTAGAATAGTAATAAAAACCTTCGGAATTATTTTCTAGTTATTTCCTAACATTAAACATATGATAAATTTAAAAATATATTATTGAATACATTTTTGAATTTATTTTTTTTTAATTGCTTAAGAATAATTAATAATTTTTAATTTCAAGCGATATAAAAAGGAATCTAATTTAAATTATTATTAAAAAAATTTCAAACTAAAATGTATCGAATTTGAATTATTTTCAATTCAAACGAAATAAAATTTCAGAATGTAAAATTGAAAACTGAAATTTTTAATCATTATTACATTTTTCCAAATTGTTCATAAGAAATTAATTTTTTAACTATATTTAAATTGTTGAAAATAAATAAAAATTAATAAAGAATATAATATTTTTATATCTTAACTAATTCATCTTTTTAAATTTTCAATAAACAATTTAACTGTTTCAAGATAAAACATTGACAATTCAAAACTGTGGGAAAAATATTAAAATTCAAAAAAAATTTAAAAATAAATAAATAAAAAATAAAAATAAAATATTTCTTCTGTGGAAAATTTTTTTTTATACTGAAAATACAACTATTTTAGTCTCAGTTAAAAATTTATTATTTATAACTCAATTCTTTTTTAAATATATTTGTGTTATTTTTGGTAGAAAATTTATCATTTTATTTGAAGATTTGTCATTATAGCTGAAATATTAACTAGATAAGTTGAAAATTCAACTATTTTGTTAATTTTTGTTTTTTTGTTGAATTTAACTGTTTTTAATGTAAAATGAAATTTTTTGGTCAAAATATCAACGACTACATTTATCGTTAACATTTATTTTGTGCAAAACAATTTTTTTACGGAAAACTTAACTATTCCACTTTGTGATGAAAGATTTATTATTTATAATTTCAAAATTCAACTATTCTATTTTCGGATGAAATTTTATATTTTTGGGTTAAAAATTCAAGTTTTCTTTTTAAAATTTATGTATTGTGTAGAAAATTCCTCTCTCTTGGTTAAAAGTTAATCTTCTGCCATGAAAATACATATTTTTTCTTGAAAATTTAAGAATTACTATTTTTTTGAAAATTCATCTTTTATAGTTGAAAGATTAAAAATTTGGATTAATTTTTTTCTCTTTTTAATTGAAAAATTTATTTTCCTTAGTAATTCATCATTTTTGTTTAAAATTTATTTTTTTTAGTTAAATTAAACTTCTTTTGATTTAAAATGAAACTATTTTTTGCTTAAAATATTAATGATTGCATCTTTTTGAATTTTTTTTTTGCAGCAGATTCTTTTTTCTGACTAAAATTTAACTTTTTCACTTTTGGTTTTAAATTTATTATTCATCAGTTGAAAGTTCAAGTATTCCACTTTTGGTTGAAAATTTGTCTTTTGGGATTAAAAATTTAATTATTTCGTTGAATATTTATTTTGTAGAAAAAGTTTATAGAAAAATTGGCATTTTTATTGAAAATTTATGAGAAATTTTTGGTTAAAATTCAAAAATGTGGTACAGGTTTTTATATCTGGCTAAAACATTTCTCCTCGTTGATAATTAAAGTCTTTTGTTTAAAATTAGCCCTTTTTATTTATTCAACTGTTTTTTATTGAAAATAAAAATATATATTTGTTTTCTTTTTATTTCTGCAAAAAATTATTTTTTGCTGCTGAAAATTTAAGTATGTCACTTTGGATTTTTAATTTATTGTTTATAAATTAACAATTTAAGTATTTCACTTTCGGTTAAAATTTTATCTTTTTTACTTCAAAATTCAACTCTTTGGCTAAAAAATTATGTTTCTTAATCAAAAATTCAATTATTTAGTTGAAAATTCATGTGTTCTGTTTTTATTCATATATATTTTTGTATAAAATTATCTATTTAGTTAAAAATGTAACTATTTCCCTAAAAACACTTTTCTTTTTGTAGAAAATTAATTTTTTGTTTCAAAATTTAACAATTGCACATTTGGTTAAAATTTTTTCTTTTTTAGTGAAAAATTCTTGTGTTTTGTTAAAAATTTATCTTTTTGCCAGTTCTTTAATCTTCTTGAGTAAACGTTAATCTGCTAAGAATTCGTTTTTTCAACTGTTTTTGGTTTCAAATTAAAAAAATTTTTTTGCATAAAAATTAATTGTTCTTAATGAAAATTAAACTATTCCATTTTTGTTTAAAAATTGCTATTTTTAAGTGAATCTTATTTTTTTTTTAATCATCTTTTTTAAAAAAAATTGAAATATTGAAATTGTCCTGTTTTATTTCTACTTATTTTATGTAACAGAATTATACTGAAAGTAAGAGTGGAAGTTGGTGAACGTATAGGTATGACTTCAACGGAATGTTAAAAGGAAAACAGAAAAATCGTCTGTCCGATATACTAACAGTATGATTTAATAAATTTTTATAAATATGTAATCGATGTAATATTGGTGCAAGTCAAGAAAATGATTAAATAAAATATTTTATTGAAAACTAAGTTAAAAAACGGACCTGTTCAAAAACTGCTTCACGCTGGCTTTAATTAATTAATTAATTCAATTATTAATTTTTATAAATACTAATAATCAATCATTAATTTCCCAAATTTTCCGATCGATATCTGAATTTGAATGGGCGTAACTTTTTGCCAAAAAAATGTCATTTAAATATTAATTTTCATGACCGAGAGTTTAAACAATCTATTTTTAGCTCAAGATTTATAGTATGTAGTTGAAAATTCAACTATCAAATATTCATTTTATTAGTTGGAGATTTAACTATTTTCTTGAAAATTCGTTCTTATTTGTTTGAAAATTAATTTTTGTAACGAAAAATTGACCTAATGTTTTTTTGATTGATAATTAATTTTTTTTAGTTGATAATTTAACTATGAAAATTTTCAATTATAATTTATCATTTTTGGTTGAAAATTTTAATAGTTCGTCCACAGTTTATTTATTTTTTACTGTTCAAAATATTTGTTACAGTTGAACTTTTTAAATAAAAATACTGTTTCCTTTGTTTAATATTTTTTTTAACTTAAAATTTTACTATTCCAATTTTTTGTTTAAAAATGGTCATTTTGAATTGAGAAATTATTTATTTGGTGACAATTTATGCATTTTATTTTAAATTTGTCTATTTTAATAAAAAATTAATCTTCTTGCATAAAATATCAACTAAAAATGCTTTGTTAAGAATTAATAATTTTTTTTGTTAAAAAATTCAGAATTTGAGTTAAAAATTCAACTATTTAGTTCTAAATTATTTCTTAAGAATTTGCTTACTGCTTTATTTTTAATTACACAGTTTAATTGAAAATTAAATTTTTTATTTAAAAATTATATTTTTATTTGAAAACTAAAATATTGTTGTAAACAATTCGAATATGTGAATAAAAATTCGCAAATTCAAATGCTATGTAAATAATTTGTCTTTTGCGTTCAATAATTTAACAATTCTGTTAAAAGTTCCTGTGCTTAGTAAAAACTTTGTCTTTTGGGTTAGAAAATTAATCTGTTTTGTCGAAATTTCATGTATCAAATATTTATTTTATTAGTTAGAGATTAAACTATTTTGTTGAAAATTTATTCTTATTCGTTTGAAAATTATTTTTGTAATTGAAAATTGAACTGATCTATTTTGAAATGATAATTCATCCCTTTTAGTTGAAAATTCAACTACGAAAATTTTTTTATTAAAAACAAATCATTTTTGGTTGAAAATTAAAATACTTGGTTGATAGTTTATATATTTTTTAACATTAATTTGATTGTCTAAGGTAAAAATATTTGATAAAACATACTATTTCCTTTGTTTGAAAATTGATTTTTTTTGTTTAAAATCGGTCGTTCTTAATTAAGAATTTTTTTTTGTGACAATGTATGCCTTTTATTTTAAATTTGTCTATTTTAATAAAAAAATTAATCTTTTTGCATAAAATATCAAATAAAAAATGCTTTGTTAGGAATTTATATTTTTTTTTTGTTCAAAAATTCAGAATTTGAGTTGAAAATTTAACTATTTAGTTCTAAATTATTTCTTAAGAATTCTCTTACTGTTTTATTTTTAATTACACTGTTTGGTTGTGAATTAAATTTTTTATTTAAAAATTATATTTTTGTTTGAAAACTAAAATATTGTTGTAAACAATTCGAATATGTGTATAAAAACTCGCAAATTTAAATGCTATTTAAATAATTTGTCTTTAGAGCTCAATAATTTAACAATTCTGTTAAAAGTTCCTGTGCTTAGTAAAAAATTCGTCTTTTGGGTTATAAAATTAATCTTTTTTGTCAAAAATTTATGTATCAAATAATAATTTTATTATTCTGAGATTAAACTATTTGGTTGAAAATTAATTCTTATTTGTTTGAAAATTATTTTTGTAACTGAAAATTGAACTGATCTATTTTTAAATCATAATTTGTCCTTTTCAGTTGAAAATACAACTACGAAAATTTTTTATTTACAACAAATCATTGTATTGCCTAAGGCATACATATTTTATTAAACATACTGTTTCCTTTCTTTGAAAATTAGTTTTTTTAAATGAAAATTTCATTATTTAATTTTTTTGTTTAAAATCAGTCGCTTTCAATTAAAATTTAAATATTCGTTTGTCAATTTATGTATTTTATTGCAGCTTTGTCTATTTTTATGGAAAAATAATCTTCTTGGTTGAAAATTTTACTACTTGGTTGAACATTATAACTTCCTTTTTGCAAATTTTACTGTTTTATAGAAAAATCTTTTTTATTGCTTAAGAATTAAACTATTTTCTAGAAAATTCTTTTTAAAAAAATGAAATGAATGAAAATGACAATTCAATTTTTTTGTTAAAAATTTGTATTGTTGCATAGACCATTTGTTCCTCATTGTTAAAAAGCTTTTAAATTTTATTTAAAAATGTTTTAAAGTACATATATTGTTTACATTTGTTAAAAATCTTTTCGAAATTAAAATCAGAAAGAACTTTTTTAAATTTCTAGATACATTTTAAAATTATTTCATCTTCTTAATTAAAGTTATTTAAAAATCTTAAATAATATGTAAATAAAATATTTTTTTTGTTTGAAATCTTTGGTTATCTTTATTTTACCGAGAAGATTAATTTTCAACCAAAAAGACAAATTTCAACGAAAAATTTAATAGTTAATATTTCACCGAAAAAAGAATTAGATTTTAAATTTCGAATGTTTTACTTGAAAAAATACGCATTTTTAATAAACCAGTCATTACTACAAAGTTGATGGATTTTCGAAAAAAAGATATATTTTTAACTAAAATAATAAATACATTGTTGCAATTTATCAAAAATTAATTATTTAAACTTAAAATCAAGTTATTGATTTTTTAACAACAAATATGAATTTTCGTTGATCTGTTAACAAAAGCCAGTTAAATTATCTACAATAATAAGAAACATAAAATTGAACAATAAACAGATGAATTTTTAAGGCAAAAAGAGGAATTTTTTAGAAGTCAGTAAATTAATTTTAAAAAAAATCATTTTCAATTGAGATAGATAACTTTTTTACTATAAATGACCAATTTTCTGCAACAAGATCATTTTTTAACAAAATTGTTAATTCCGCAAATATAATGATGAATTTTTAATCAAGATAAATGAATTTCCAACGGAGATGGAGGAATTTTAAATCAAATAGATGAATTTTTAACACAAAAAATATTCTTTCAATCAAAAATGAAGTAGTCAAAATTTTCTTTTAAAAATATTGTTTAAGAAAACGAATTTTCAAGATGTTGAGTTAAACAAAAAGTATAAATATTTAAACACATAATTGAATTCCTACCCAAAATATGAATTTTCAGAAAAAAACAAAGTTAATTTTTAACCGAATTGCTGAATTTTTAAGTCCAAAAGGGCCAATTTTCCACCGAAAAATACAAATTTATAATCAAAAATATGAATTTTCAGTCAAATTGTTGAATTTTCTAGTTTAAAGATCAATTTACAATTTAAAATATCATGTTGAAACAAAAAATTTAACAGTTCAGTTTTCAGTAAAAAATTATTTATTAATATAAAAAGGAACTTTTATATAAAAAATTATATTTTCAACCACAGAGATAAATTTTGAAGTAAGATGATGATTCATTAAGAAAAAAATGAATTTTCAACAAAAGTGTTCCACCGAAAAGATTTCTTTATAACCAAATAATTTTTAGTTAAAAGTTCGTTTTTTGCTTGAAAAGTTTACTATTATATTTTTTGTAATACATCTTGATTATATAAAAATATCACAAATTGATTAAAAATTTAATTAATTTGTCGGAAATTTTACTGCCTTATTAAAATAGGGATTTCTTTAATTAAAAATTTATTTTTTCAACCGATTACGTAACTATTATATTTTTAGTTCAAAATTGAACAATTTTGTTAAAAATTGATGTATTTTGTTGAAAATTCGAATTTTTGTATTAAATTAAACTGTTTTTTATTCTAAATTTAAACCTTTCTGGTCGAAATATCAACTATAATATGTTATGTTTAAAATTTTCAAACATTGATCAGTTTTTTGGGTGAAAAATTCATCTTTTTAGTTAAAAATTCAACTATTTGGTTTTAAATTATGTGTTTAAATTTTTTTATTATTTCTTTCTAATTACACTGTTTTGTTGAAATTTCATGCTTCTTACTTAAAGATATAAATGTATGATTGAAAATTATTCTGCTCAAATTAAGAATTCGATTATTTTTTGAAGAATTTTTTTTTTTGTCAAAATTTCATCATTTTATTTTTAAAAAACCAACTAATTTTATTTTTAATTACCCTGTTTTGTTAAAAATTAATTTTTTATTACAAATTCTTATTTTTTGTTGAAAACTAAAATATTTTGGCACAAAATTCGAATATTTAAATAAAAATTGCTTAACAATTTAACAGTTTTGTCAAAAGTTCCTGTACTCTGTAATTTTTTTTTTTAGAAATTTAATCTTGTTTGTCAAAAATTTATATTTCTTGTAAATGATTAAACTATTTAGGTAAAACTTTGTTTTTGTTTGTTAAATTTAAATGTTTGAAAACTACTTTTTTTCAACGACAATTAATTTTTTAACCTAATAATTGAACAATTCCTATTTTGGTTTAAAAATATATCTTCTAGTTGAGAACTCAACTATTTGGTTGAAATCCTATGCTAAATTCAAAAAATCGTTATTGGACAAAAATTTAACTGTTTTGTTAAAAAATTGTTCTTTTAGAATAAAAAAATTCATTTCTTATGGTGCCCACAACCTAATTTAAAACAAAATGTAGATTTTCGCATATTTCAAACAAAAAATTTAAACAAAAGTATTTTAACAAAATATTTAAAAAGATGTTCAAACAAATCCAAAATGATCCGAAAAGACCCTGGAAGATTTTAAGGATTTAAAAAAAGCAGGATTTTCTAAAAATTGTAGGAAAAATTCTTTTAATTTTAAAATATGTTAAGAAGTTTTGAACAAAATTTTCACACATTTTGATTAAATTACTTGACATCATTTCAAGGTTTAAATTAATTTTCAATCTTTTTAAAACTTCTAAATATCTTTTAAAATAAATCAAATTTTTTCTACAAATAATAAGTTTTCGACTACTATTTTAAATTTTTTTACATTTTTTAAAATAAAACAACAAAAATTGTAACGTTAAAAATTTAAAACCTTTTTCAAATTTTAACTATTTAAAGCTTTCTATATCAACCAATAAATATTAAAATTATTTCCTTTAAATTATTATTAATTTATTTTGAGTTGGAAATAGTTTATAAAGTTTCAATCGCACCTTGATATTTTTTTAATCACTAAGACTTTCAAATTAAAAGAGTAACAATATGGAAATTCTTTAACTTTGATCCAATGTAGAACCGATCTAACAAATAAATTATCCATTTTTAAAATTATTGATTTTTAAAAAAAATTCGACTTCAAACGCTTTTAATTTTTAATTTTTTAAGTCTTCAAGACTGCGCCTTAAAATTCTTTAAATTACAAATATACGCTTAAAAATCTAATACTATAATAAATAATTTAAAAGACAAATAGCAGAAATGTTATCATTAAAAAAAATATCAAAAATTCTTTAAATATAATCTCTGACCTTAATAACTATAATCCAATTTATAAAATAATTTTAGATTCGTTAATTAAAAAATAATTTTAAAATTCCGGTTAATAAAATAAAACAAGAATTAAGCAAATAAAAATAAACATTTTTTATTAATATTTTTGCTTTAGCTATCCCAATTTTTTGTAATTTTTTATAATGTTACAAAATTTCTCACCACAATCGATAATTAACAAGTGTTTGTAGTTAATCTTTTTTATGTTACGAATTATTAAATGTTCCAATTTTTTTTATGGTTTTTCAGGAAATTATTAATTTTTCTGTCTAGAACCTAGGTTTATAAATTTGTGATACGGCACTGACATATGTTTCTCTTTGTTTGTGGTTCTCTTTCTCTTTTTCTTGATATTTCTGTGAATACTGGAGCAAGATGAAAATCTTGTCATCCTTTTCCCAAAAATATTTTTTAATTCCTTTTTTAACAAATTTAGTTATTACAATAATATTGTATTTGAGTTAATCTCTCATCTTACCAAAACTTTCAAATTATGGAAACTTCTATGATAAATATATTTCTATTTGGCTATTTCTTAACCTCAAAATTCATACAATTTATTCATGTTAAAATAAATTTTTGTTATTAGTGGATTTAACTTAAATTTCTTCTAATAAACTATTTATTCGCAGAATTGTTGGTAGAAGGAGAATGGGCAAATTTAACTTAAAAATCGTCTTTATTGATAGAAAATTAATTTTCTTGTTTGAAAATTAACCATCTTGTTTAAAAATCCATGTTTTTGCCTAAAACGTCAAGTACTTCAATTGACTGTTGATCATTTTAGTAATTAATTAATCTTTTAGGTTAAAAAAAACTATTTGGTTAAAGGTAAAATTAAATTTGTTTGAAAAATAATTCAGTTTTTTTTGTGTAAGAATAATTTTTTTAATGAAAATTTAACTATTCCATGTTTGGTTAAAAGTGTTTTTTATAGTTAAAAATTCAACTATTCGTTTGAAAATTTATGTATCTTTTTGAAAGTTCACATTTTCACGTGTAAAGTTAAGAATTTCAATCATTATTCAAATTCGTGGACATTAAAGAAAAATTCATGAAATGAATAATTATGTTTTTGATATGATGGATTTAATTATATAATTAATTATTTTTAATAAACTCGCTTTTTTCAACATTATTCCCTTAAGAATTCTATTTACAATTACCATTAAATTTAAAAAATATTTTCTTTAATTTTTAAGTTGTACTTTTACATACTCTAATTATTATTATATTTATATTGGATATAAGTGATATATTTTTATTAATTCTTCTGTTCATGTATATGTTTTAAATATTTTTGTCATTGATGTCTTAAATATTATTAATTTTTCATTGGCTACATTAATAATTTAAGCAATAAATAATTTTTTTTAACTAGAAATAATAATGAAACCAATAATATCAGCAAAATAAATCGTAGAAATATAAAGTTCGAACTGCTTTCAAAATGTATTTTAAAATTAAATTTTTTCATTTTAGACTACATATTTTCATGACTTTTTCTTTTTTTATATAATTAGTAATAGTTACTCTTATTTTTTCTGCTTATTCGCAAACAGCATCAAAGTTTTAATTATTTTTGCTTTTTGTTCATGCAATTCAATGCAAAGGGCAGACCTACTTTTTGTGGCGCCATCTGTTGGATTATTTTGACAGCTATTTCTTCTCCGGGTCGTAAGAAAACTACTAATC
>JAAAKG020143958.1:0-11243 GCA_010014905.2 Druon quercuslanigerum
ATATGTAACTGTTTTGTCGGAGAGATTGAAGAAAGAAGTTGAGGAAAAAAAGATAGAGCCACCGAATCAGACAGGGTCTAGAAAATGAAAGGGGGTGATGGACAACACATGTTCTGAACTGTCTAGTAAATAAGAGGATTAAAAGGGAAAAGGGGCAATGATAGCAATGTGCGGGGATAAGAGAGGGATTAATAAAGAGGGTATCGGAAATTTTTAGGGAGACAAAAAGCAGGTTAAAGGTAGGAGATCAAGTAGGAGATAGTTTCTGGTTGATGAGACGAGTGAGTCAAGGATATCCTCTGAGCCTACTTTTATTTAATATATTAATATCAGACTAGCAAGAAGAAATGAGGAGAAAAGGTTGTGGAGGAGTTAGGATAGGGAAGGAATACGGGAGATGACATAGTGCTGATGGCAGAAGATAAAGAAAGGATGGCGGGCTTAATTACAGGATTAGAGAAATACTTAAATGGAAGAAGCTGAATTTAAATGTAGAAAAGAAGATTTGGGATATATTTTACAAAACAATGGAGATCATAGAGCTTATATAAGAGAAAGGATAAAAAAACAGCAGGGAAAAAAACAATGGAGATCATAGAGCTTATATAAGAGAAAGGATACAAAAACAGCGGGGATAATGAAATAGATATGGGGAATCGAAAAAAGAAGGTTACAAAAATTGGGTATGGGACATAAATATGGGGATGGAAAGAAAGGAAAATTATTGAGAGTTTACAAGAAGGATACATAAGGGCAACATTAGGGTTAGATTGAAGGACGCCAGGATATATGGTGAGGGAGGGGAAGGGAGGGAATTTGGCGAGAAAGTGTTTGATAGAGGTACAAGAAAGGAGAGGGAGGGCGATAGAATTAACGAGATGAGAAGAAGAAAGGATGGACTTCTTGAATGCTAGAGACATTGAAAACGGGACTGGAGTAAACTATGAAGAATTGGAAAAAAGGAAAGGAAAAGACAATTAGTAGAAAGATAAGGGGTGATTGAAGAATAAAAATACAATAAATGATATAAAGTGATAGAAAAGGAAGGTTTACCAAATTATTTATAAAAGGGATGGGGAGAGAGAAGGTGGGTCAGAATAGCAAGATTTAGATTGGGAAGCGAGGGAAGAGAGGGGATATATTAGGAAAAGGAAGAGAACAGAAAGTGTAAAATATGTGAGTAAGAGGAGGAAACATGGGAGCACGTATAGAAAGGATTTAGAAGAAAAATGGAAGATAAAGGAAGCTGGCAAAAGGATGTGGTTAAGATTCTAGGGGAGGATGAATTAAGAGAAGAATGGATGAAGGAGTTGGAGGGTGCTAGGGGAGCGAATGAGAGTGAATGAAAGAATGCATGTGAAAAAATGGCAAATTGGCGGACAAAAAACAGTGAAAGAATAAAGAAACGGAAGTCGCCTAGATTAGAAGCGCAAAGATTGTACGGAATGGATATGTAATAGCATAAGTAGACTGAGATGCGTTTGCGTTCTCATCCTCTCTCTCGCTTAAACTTGCACGCTCGCTTTCGACCGCTCGCTCGCTGAATCGTGTACTAAAAAGTCCTAAATTGCGCTATCACAGGAAATAGAGATAAGGATCTAAATATAAGACTTTATGTACATAATTGTAAATACTTGTAAATATTAAGGTAGAGATTTTTTTTTTTGTTTAATATGTAAGCGGAAATATTGTAAGGAATGGAAGTCATGTAACCACTTAGGGGACACATTAATTTTTAATTAAATCTTTTACTATTCCAATGCTTCCGAATAATAATGTAAACATTTTATTCAAATTCATGATGAAAATATATATTTGTCAGATTCCTTAAAATTAAAAAAAGTATATTATTGTTCTAGAATTTGGTATTTGGTATTGGAATTGGTACTTATTCAATTTGAAAGAATTAGAAATTAGAACTTGACTTATTACCTTAAAAATCATTCAAATTTAAGAATTTTTATTTATACATCTTTAAAATTGAAAAGTTTTTAATTTTTAAAATTAAACTTTGAAAATCATAAAAGTTTCACCATCAAAACAGTTTCAATTATGATAATACACAATAAAAATTTCTTCAATTTGGGAGATGTAGAGTTGAAAACTTAAGTTTAGATCTTCAAAATTATGCAGAATTTTTATTTATACACTTTGGGTATTGCAGAGGGTTTAACTGTGAGTATTTAAAATTGAATTATGTAAAAAAACATTCAAAACTACATGATAAATTGCACATATTCAAAATTAAAGTATCTTCAATTGCAAATCTTGAATAGACATATTTCAAGTATTGATATTCAAAATTTTCTCAAGTAATGTGTGTTATTCATATTTTCATCTGCATAAGTTTCATGCAATATAATTAATCAATCCTGTAAAGCGCGTTGGCTTGCATATTCAATTTAATTCCTGAAATTGTATAATGTTTTTATTTACTTATCACAAATTTAAAAACCCGCTCATCAATTAAATGTTACAATAAAAACTGTTAGATTAGCCGTGAGAGTTACGTCGTTAGCGATAGAACGCGTTAAACGTCGGTTAGGGGGTTAGGGAAACCCGTCGCAGCATTTTCGATTTTTAATAGCATGAATATTGTTAAAAGCGTGCGAGTGTCTCGTATATAACGTAATTTTTTTTTTTAAGCTAAATTCTGTAACTGTACCAACAATTTACGTATAAAATGTATGATATGTTTAAGTATGTATATGTGCATTGTAGTGGTAGGTGCCGTGAGTGTATTTCCGACGAAATGGTATTCTGATGGGCTGTGACTGACTAATGTGTATATAGGTAGTATGCTGTTGATTGTGTATACGTTCTTTTGTATTCGCAGAAGCTTACGGTTTACAAATTGGTAGTTAAAGTTTCTCGCGCGTCAGTGATTCCCTCTTATATTTTCTACCGAGGCCTCGACCGCGTGTTACCCAACTGTTCCTTAATCTTTATCTAACGTTTCATATATTTTACAATTATCTCTATTAAAATGTCAACAAATTTGACACACTTTCATGTTTGTGAATGAGGTATTACCGACCTAGAAATGAAACTTTATCAAAGTGTCCATATGTCCCGAGTTTACCCAACGCAGTTGGGTAAAGTTTCTAGAACAATTTTTCTCCATGTAAGTTAAGGTATAAAACGTTAGTGAATGCGGCCAAGTTTATTTAATTCAGTGACTAAATAAAAGGGTTTTTTTTATAAATAATTTTTCTCAGAAAAAAAACGATTACAATATAATACATTTTAGAAAAGCAAAATCATACATTTTTTTCGATTTCTTTTTTATTGCGCGTACATTTTTCAGAAGTAAACAGTTTTATTTCGTACTAAAATTTTGTAACAAAAAAAACCCAAGAATACCGATGCAGCAAATTTAAAAATTATCAAACGCACGACTTGGATAGAGATTGGAAATTGTTGAAAAATAAATTCATACATTTTTTTATTTTTAAAATGCCTTGAAAATATAAAAACGTTTAATGAAAGTTTCTAATCACACAGTTAACAGTTTTATTGTATATTAAATTTTATTTAAAAAATTGTAAGTATTAATTTGCAGAAATTTAGAAAATTATTAAACTCACTGAAAATATTATCCTGCCGGGAGAACTTAAAAAACAATTTTTATCTCTCATAAATTTTTTTAATGTAAACGATTTTATTGTACATTAAATTTTTGCCACTATCTATGGTAGGAATTTTCTGTAATTTTAGCTATGAATGAGCTTTCAGAATTGGAAAATTTTTTTTTTTTGAAAAATTAATTTCAGGAAAATGTTTGGAAAGATAATTAATACATTTAAAATGATTTCCTAATATTTCGGAAAAGTATGTAGAAGATTTTAAAGCACCATTGTTTAGTTTTTTAAGCCGACAGAATTTTAATCAAAATTAGAATAAGTGTAAGAGATATTTAAAAGTTTAGAAAAGTTATAAAAATAATGTTAAATTTTAAAAGATTTCATCAGATTTAAAACAAAATGTAGATTTCTTAATGATTAAAAAAAAACTTAAAAACTGTTTGAGAATTTTTAAAGATTTCAAGAGAAAATTTTAAATAATTCTTTTTTACCAACATTTATTTTAAGAGAAGGTTTAAAAAGATTTCAAAATATGGGAAAATATTTCAGAAATTTCCAAAAAAGAATCTGGACGATTTTAAGGCGATTTGTTTACTTAGTAGAATTTTTTCAGAGTTTGAGAAAAACTTGGAATAAATTTAAAAGATATTTAGAATTTTTATTAAAACTTACAAAAATAATTTTAAATGGGAAACTATTTCAAAAACTTGAAACATAATGTCGATTTTTGAACATTTTGGATTAAAATATTGATGTTTTTTTTAAAGCTTTTGAAAGTTTGCAAGATAATACCAAAATTTTCTCAAGGTTCGTGAGAATATTTAAAGTGACTCTTTATTTTAAAAAATTAATTTTAGGAGACTATTTAAAAATATTTTAAAACATTATACAAAATTTCCGGAATTTTCAAAAACCAGTAAGGAAGAGTGATTAAATGTTTTCAAAATTTTTATTAACTGAATCCAATTTTTCCTAAAATTTGGTAAAATCATGAAATATAAAAAATCTTTAAAAATTTCTAGATGCTTTCGACATGTCTAAAATCTTCCAAACTTAGTTTGAATTTTGTTAAGAATAATTTTGTTAAGATTTTTTCTTTTCCTGGCTGAAAATTCAACATTTTTTTCAAACCTTGTCTTCTTTGTTTAAAGATTGATTGCTTAAAATTAAAATTAAAATTGCATCATAGAATATTCATCTTGTTGGTAGAAAATTCATCTATTTGATTGTAAATTCAACTGTTTGGTTGGAAATTGACTTTTTTGTTGAAAAATTATGGAAACACTATTTTTTTAAGTTCGTTTCTTTTTGCAAATATTAAATCTTTTTTGGATAAAAATATAAGCGATTGAAAACTACGGTTTTTTGGTTAATATTTTAACTATTTAATATAAAATTTGCCTTTTTGCGATTGTTTGGTTGGAAATTAATTTTTGTGTTGAAATTTTGATTTAACATATCTGAAATATTTAAAAATCTTTCGGACTATTCTTAAGAATATTAAGAAAATGGTATTAATATAAACTTCAAAAAAAACAAATAAATCTTAAAAATAGTATCCATTCATAAAATATTGAGTAAACATCCAAGTTATTTTTAAATTTCGCGCTTATGCATAGTACCATCTGCAGGAACTATAATCATTACTATTTGTTCCGGAAGATGGCATTGCGATGCTTTTTTTTTTAGTCATAATTTAACTACAGGATCCACACTGTCAACACGCCGTCAAATCTTCAAAAAATTAGGTATTAGACCTTTAGATTGGTATAATAATTGACATTATCGTTTGAAGAAGAACCTGGTTATTTTAATCATGTTTATTGCTAATAGAAACATATTTCTAAACTTATATTTAGAAGATTTTTAACCAAAATGTTGAGGTTAGATCAGGTTAAAAAGTTTCTCAACAAAATAAACTCGTAACAAATTATTTAATTCGCATTGTTTTACTATTTTTAATATAGAATTATAAGTTTAAAAAATATTTCTAAATTCTGTCCCTTTATGTAATAATATTTTATGCTAAAAACTCTTAAATGAATACAAATTAATTTGGAGGTTATGTTTATTGAGAATAAATAAATCTTTTTTTATTAAATGTTCATTTAATATTCTATTTTTACTATTTTATATATATTCTTTAATTTTATGCATTATCCTGATAAATTAATAGCATTAAACATGATATTAAGCCATAAAAAATTGTTTTCTGTCAGTCTTATCTCCTGAACTGTCATTTTGAAGAAACCGCAAGATTTTATATAATAAATATTTCTAAAAATAATAAAAATTACAAGCATAGGCTTGAAATAACTAAACTTAGTTTTATACAACTATATTAAACAATTTTTAAGTACAAACAGCATTGCTACAGAATTTGGGAAATCTGGAAATTTTTGATTCTTTTTTAAATGTCAATGATTATTTTAGTACTTTTATGCTTTTTTTACAAATTTATATTATCAAAAATTAAGATAGTATGTTTTTTAACACATAAAAAACAACTTCTGTAGAATGAAATACTAGTCGAAAACCCGTTTAATATCTGTAACAAAATATTGAATAAATATTTCTTTCTTAGATTTATTTGTTTGTTTATTTTTGAAAATTTAAGACCTGCAAAATCAAAGTTTCGGCCAAATATTCATCATTAACCGAATAATTACGAAAAATAAATAGGTAAAAATGGAATAGGGACATTAGGTATATTAATCCAAAAAATACAAATTTTCAGTAATGAAGTTAATTCCCCAATTAAGAAAGATGAATTTCAAACCAGTTGTATTTCTAACCAAAACATAGTCAATATTTTACTATAGAATTTTCAACAAAAATTTAATTTTCAACCAAAAAAGATGAATTTTTAACGAAGAATGTAATAGTAGATGTTTTAATCAAAAAATATTTTTATTTTAAATAAAGAAATAGACCAAGAAGATTGATTTCATGCAAAAGAAAATACGACTTTTCAGTAAAATAGTTTAACCTCCCACCAAAAAAGATAAATTTCAAATCAGTTGTATTTTTAACCTGAAAATATTCAATATTTTACAAAAGAGACGAATTCTTTGCAAAAAGTTAAATTTTTAACCCGAAAATGAGAATTTTCAACCAAATTTAATTTCCAACCAAAAAAGATGATTTTTCAACCAAAAATGTAATAGTTTATGTTTAAATTCAAAAATATTTTTATTTTAAATACAAAAACCACTTGTATTTGGAACTAAAACATATTAAATATTTTCCAAAAAGAGACGAATTTTCTAAAAATTATTTTTGTCTTTAACCCAAAATTATGAATTTTCAACAAAATAGTTAATTTTCAACGAAAAAAATATTAATTGTCAACGAAAGCCAAATTTTCAACAAGATAGTTGAATTCTCAACCAAAAATATGTTTTTTTTTACCAAGAAAATTACATTTATTTTTAAAAAACGCCAATTTTCAACAAAATAGTTACAATTAGAAATAAAAAGATCATTTTTGAATTAAAAATATGAATTGTTCATAATTTTTTTTAAAACTTCTGCAAACTTTTAAAAAATTGCCTTAATATTCAAGGTTTTTTCGTCATAATTTTGGAAATCTTTTTAAATTTTCTCGAAATAATTTTTGTAAAATAAAAAGTCAGGTTAAATTATCACATTATTCTGAAGGCAATATTTTTATTCTTTTAAAAAAAAACCTTTCAAGATTCTTTAAAAGCTTTTAACTTTTTAGACTTAAAAGTATTTCTTAAACTTATTTAATTTTTTCTAAAGGTTTGTGATTTTTAAAAATTGTAAAATTTTGCTTTAAAGTCTTCTAAATTCATCTTATACAATTTAGGAAATCATTTGATATGTTTTCAAATGTTTTGAAATATTTTCTTAAAATTAATTTTTCAAAATTAAAATCAGAATTAATTTTCCAAGGTTCTTAAGAAAATGCTTTTATTATCTTGAAATCTTTTTAATTATTTTCAAAATTTATTAAAACTTAAAAAAGCTTCGAAATATTATTTGAAATGAATCAAAGTTTTCCTACAATTTTTTAAACACTGGAAAATTGAAAAAAAAAATAGCTTGAATTCTTCCAGATTCTTTTTTCACATTTATTTTGAAATTCTTCCAGCTTAAAATTAATTTTTTTAAAGAATTAAAAATAAAACTTTCTTTTTTATTATTTGTATTTAGAAACACTCAGAAATAAATTTTATTAAATAAAATTACATAATTGAAAATTTTAATTTATTAAATTGATTTAGTAAAATATCAAAATAATAGATGTTTGTCTAAAGAGAAACTTTTTCCAGTTACTGTACAAGAAGTGTCCTGGAAATAATATTTCAAACAGTACAATGCTTTGAATAGAAAATTTTGAAAACATCCTGGAATTTTTTCAATAGTTAACCGACATAGAACTAAGAATTTGTGGCCGATTCTGAACCAATCTATTTAGATTATTACACTTTCGAAATAGGAAAAGAAACAATCCAAGAATATATACATTCATAAAATTGCTAATATTTAGAACATCCTTTATACAGCAATTTAAATAAAAATATTTCTTTCAAGAAATTGAGGTAAAAATTGTTTGGTCTCATATAAAAGAACTCTTAAAATATTTATTAGCAAACTCTGCCGATTTTAATGAATCATGACTGTAGTATTTCTATTTTTTTAAAATGTTATTTAACATCGAAGTTAAATCTAAATTCTTATTGATAATTTTATGGAAACAGAGCATGAAAAATATTCACTTTCTCACTTCTTCCTTTCCTTTTTTGCTTTCTCTCTTTCTCAGTCTTTTTTGTATTACAAGGGAACCAACATGTTTCGAGATCAATTTAGATCTCATTGTTCTGTCTGATTTTGCAGTCAGTTAAAAATTAATAAACGTACCATCTCTATTTTGAAGACTGATAAAGTTTTCTTAATTTCAATTCTATCAAAGCTAAAAAGATTTTTTTTCAAAGGTTTGAATGCTCTTCAAATGTACAAAATGAGCGCAGGTTGAAGCCAATTTGTCTATTTTTTAAATAGATATTGCAAAAATAATGTAAATTTCAATGTTTTCTTAAATTTCCAATAACTTTCGTAATAATCAATATTTTTTTAATGTTCTTGGGCTCATATTAAAGCTATTTTTCTGTTCTGTAAGTATATAAAACATTTGACCATGAAGTTCATTAAAATTTCCCTTAAAGTATATATTTATTTTATTTAAATTGATGAGCACAAGAACATTAAATAATATTGATTGTTACGGAAGTTATTGAAAATTTAAGCAAACATAGAAATTTGCCCTTTTTTGCAATACCTTCTTTATAAGTAGATAAATTGGCTTCATCCTGGGCTCATTTTGTACAGAATTTGAAAAGCATTCAACCCTTTGAAAAAAAATCTTTTTTGAATTGAAATCAAAAGAACTTTATCAATCATCAAAAAATAGGTGTTTGTGAAATTCTGAATGGTAATATATAAACAATGTAGAAAAAAAGCTGATCCCAATGTTTGCTTTGTTAAATAAATGAACCTCCCTGATATTTAAACCAGTCCTCCTTCAATATCAGTTTCATTTCTGCATTTCAATTAATTAACAAAAAAAACGAGATTTATTTGTTAAAAATCCACCTCGTTGTTAAAAAGATGAAACTTGTGGGTTTAAAGTTGAACTACATTTTCAAACATTATTTTTCTGATGTTAAAGATTCATAATTTTAATTGAAAATTCATGTGTGTTTAAAAATGAAACTATTTAAAACAAAATTTGTTCTCTAAAAATGTATCTTTTTTAGTTGAAGATTGAAATTTGGTTAATTCCTTATCTTTTCTGGGTCGAAAATTCATCTGTTTTGTTAAAAATGTAATTCTCTTTTTTTTTAATTCAACTCTTAGGTTGAAAATTTAACTCTGATTTGGATGAAGCGAAATATTTTTTGTTTCGAAAATTGACTATCTGATGAAAAATAAATTTTTTTAGTAGAAAATTCTAGTATTTGGTTGAATATTTAACTATTTTGTTGAAATTTCACTGCTATTGTTAAGAACTAAACTGATTTTTAAAAAATTTAATTATTTCTTTGAAATGCAAGTGTTTTTGGTGGAAGTTTAATCTTTTTAGTATAAAACTCAATAATTTCGAAGAAAAATCATCTTTTTTGGTTGAAAAATCAACGATTTAGTTATCAATTCCACAATTTTGTTGAAAATATAAATATATTATTGAAAATTAAACATTTAAACCAATTATAATAAAAAAATCTCATTACACACGGAATTTAACTCGCTTTAATAATATTAGCAACTAAAAAATATTGGATTATAAAAATGTCATTAAATTATTGTTAAAGTTAAAAAAATGTTATAAATAGACGTTTTTTCGATTCTATCATCTTCATTTTTCACCTTGCTAAAATGAAAATTTACCGATATTCACATAAAACACTTTTTTAGTTTCGCTAGAGTATTAGACCCTTAATTTCTATGTTTCGTGAAAAGTATTTTATCACTGGAAAAAGAAGGTATCTGAAAAAGTTTATTTTTTTGTCCAGAAAATCCTGGAAACGTCCTATATTTTTAAGGCACGCTACACACTCTGATTTAAATAAATATCGGATCCTTTTTTTAATTGATTAAAGTGAGGAAATGAAACAGATATGAACAAAATACTGGTTCAAATATCAGGGAGGTTCATTTATTTAACAAAGCAAAAATTGGGTTAAGCTTATTTTTATTTTTGTGTTTTAAAATTTTTTCTTTATTCTCGATATAACAAAAAATTTGTATGCGTTAATCAATTTTTCACTAATTAATGCAAGATTAGACAAAGTTACTTTTTTAAACTATCTATGGTTTTATTTACAGGTAATATGTGGTTTTTAATTAGCATAAGTTTCTATTAATCTATCCTCGTAGTTTTTCTATAAAGAATCCTTGATGAGGAGATCAAAATCTTTCTCGAAACATATTGGATCCCAAGTAGTATAAAAAAGGAGAAAGAATAAGGAACAAGTGAGAGGTTTGTTAATGGTTAATTTTTCCTAATTATAAATTGTGATTTTTTGTTATACTATTTTTGCATAAAATTATTCATAAGAAAGTAGGTTTCATTTTGATTTTAAATAAAAAATAAAAAATGTTTGTCCGCTTCAAGAAATGGCTGAGGATACATGCAAAGCGCAAGAAAAAAAGTCTTGGACAGAAGCTGAGCGTTTGGAACTTGCAGAAAAATTAGATGCAGAATTAGATGATTATATAAACAGCTTAGAAAAGAAATCATACACGGAAGGATGGGCTGAAGATAAATGGCAAGAAGAGATGGAAAAACATCCTTTCTTTATGAAAAATGCTCCGAACCCTGGAGACGAACTTTCACCCCTCATGGAAGGGTTGCAACAACTCAAATACAGTTCAGAGGAAAATACTCCGGAAGGTCTAAATACACTATAAATAATTAAATATATTTATTACTTCAAAGGGCCGTTCAAAAACTACGTCACGTTATCAGGGTTGGAGGGGGGGGCAGAATGTGGCATCACAGTTGGAAAATATAAATAATAATGATTAATTTTAAATGTTAATTTTGTTTGTCTATTGGTCTATATCAATATTATTAAAATATTGATCAATCTTAAGATTGTGAAAAAAATGTCTATCTCCGCTGGGATCTGA
>JAAAKG020143959.1:0-11243 GCA_010014905.2 Druon quercuslanigerum
GGGTGCAAATTTTCAGATTAGCACCCGATCCCGGCGAAATCCTGCGGTTGTCCTTATGACAAATAGTTTAAATATATTATGAATGTTCTTTGAAATCTAATTATCTTTTCATAAAAATATAATTTTTCAATGAAACATTTTAACGAAATCTGATAATTTTCATTCTTATATATAAAAAATCTCTGGATCTAAATTTAATGATTTTTTTTTAATACAAAAAGTTACGTAAAATACAACGTAACCTAAAATTGCTAAACCATTGTAAAGCTTTTTTAGGAAATAATTATTTTTAACCAAAAAAATAAACTTCAGAGGAAACACCCTTAAATAATAAAAAATTGTTAAAACGTTTTAAATAATGTTTAAAATTTAATGCTTTTGTTTTGATAATGCCAATTTTCGTTGTAAAATTGTAACGTAACTTAAAATTGTCGAGAAATTACGAATCTTCTTTAAATCTAATGATTTTTGAATAAAAATTTCATTTTTCGACCAAAAAAACTAACGAAATCTGAAATTGAACAATTTTGTCCATTTTATTATTTTAAACTAAAATCCCTGGATTTAGAATTAATTTTTTTGCTGTTAAAAATATATATTTCAGGTGAAACACACCAGCATCAGCTAAAATTATTGAAAGTTGCGAATCTTCTTTAAAATATAGATTATGAAAAATACCAATTTCCGACGAAAAACGCCAAAATAATCCAAAATCTGTAAGAAAATAACCTAGATTAGTTAAAAAATTATGAATCTTGTTTGCAATGTATTAATTTTAAATAGGAATTCTATTTTTCGTTGAAAGCACTAAGAAAATCTGAAATTTCGCAAGCTTTTAAATTTTATTAGTTCAAACCAAAATCTCTGGATTTAAATTAAATGATTTTTTGTTTAAAGATACAAATAATTACGTAAAATACAACATAACCTTAAATTGTTAAAAAAAATGGTAAAGCTTTTTTAGGAAATAATTTTTATTAAATTAAAAATACAAATTTTCGACGAAAAGCACTAAAATAATTCATAATTGTTAGAATATTCCAAAATTTGTTTAAAATTTGATGATTCTTGTTTGATAATGCCAATGTTCGTTGTAAAATTTTAACGTAACCTAAAATTGTCGAGAAATTACGAATCTTCTTTAAATGTAACGATTTTTGTATAAAAATTTTATTTTTCGATAAAACAAACTAAGAAAATCTGAAATTGACCAAGCTTTTAAATTTTATTGTTTTTAACCAAAATCACTGGATTTAGCTTTAATTATTTTTTTGTTAAAAATATAAATTTCAGGTGAATCACACCAGCATAACCTAAAATTGTTTAAAGTTGAGAATCTTCTTTAAAATATAGATTTTTTTATTACAAATACCAATTTCCGACGAAAAACGTCAAAATATTACAAAATCGTTCATAAAATAACCTAGATTTGTTTATTAGTTATGAATCTTGTTTGAAATCTAATGATTTTTTAACAAAAATTTCATTTTTTGACCAAAAAACTAAGAAAATCTGAAATTGACCAAGCTTTTAAATTTTATTATTTCAAAACAAAATCATTGGATTTATATTGAATGATTTTTTGTTGAAGAATATAATTATCAAGTAAAAACATACCAGAATAGCCTAAAATTAATAATAAAAATTGCAAATCTTTTTTAAAAAATCTATTTTTTTATTGTTAAAAATAGCAATTTCCAACGGTGAACGCTAAAATAATCCAAAATTGTTAAGAAAATAACCTAGATTTGTTAAAAAAAATTATGAATCTTGTTTGAAAACATGATTTTTTAATAAAAATTTTATTTTTCGTTGAAAGCACTAACAAAATCTGAAATTTTGCAAGCTTTTAAATGTTATTATTTTAAACCAAAATCTCTGCATTTAAATTTATTGATTTTTTTGTTTAAAAATATAAATTTCAGCTAAAGCATACCAGCATAACCAAAAATTGTTAAAAATTTCAAATCTTCTTTTAAAATATATATTATTTATATTAAAAATACTAATTTGTGACGGAAAATTAAAAAACAAATCTAAAATTGTTAAAAAATTATGAATAGTTTTTGAAACCTAATGATTTTTAAATAAAAATTTCATTTTTTTATAAAACACATTAAGAAAGTCTGAAATTGAACAAGCATTTAAATTTTATTATTTTTCTGGATTAAAATTAAATGATTTTTTGTTTAAAAATACAAATAATTACGTAAAAAAACAATATAACTTAAAATTACAAAAAAATTGTAAAGCTTTTTTAGGAAATAATTTTTACAACTAAAAATACAAATTTCCGACGGAAAACATTTAAATAATACAAATTTGTTAAACATTCTAAATCATTTTGAAATTATAACGATTTCGTTTCGGTAATACCATTCTCGATGTGAACCTCAGCATAACTTAAAATTGTTAAAAAATTATAAATCTTTAAAATCTGATGATTTTTTAATAAAGATTTAATTTTTTTTAAATTACGATACCATTGTTCTCATAACACCAATTTTTTTATTTAAATATAATGATTTTTTGTTGTTGAGAAATATGAATTTCCGAAAAAATGGCACTGGAATAATATAAAATTGTTGGAAGTTTCTACAATTTATTTAAATTATGATACATATTTTTTTAATTAAAAATACCAATTTCGCATGGAAAACGCGAAAATAATCTAAAATTATTAAGAAAATTTTAAATTATATTCAAAGTATATTGTTTTATCTTTGATAATTCCAATTTTCGTTGCAAAATTTCAATTTAGGTTAAAAATTTTATGTTTGGTATTAATTTTTATGTATATAAAATACTTATCTTACCGTAAAAATATAATTATTAGCCTGAAATGGTTAGAAAAGTTATGAATGTTCTTTAAAATCTAATTATCTTTTAATCAAAATATAATTTTTCGATGAAACATTTTAACGAAATCTCATAATTTCCAATCTTATATATAAAAAATCTCTGGATTTAAATTTAATGATTTTTTTAAATACAAATAATTACGTAAAATACAACGTAACCTGAAATTGTTAAACAATTGTGAAGCTTTGTTAGGAAATAATTATTTTTAACTAAAAAAATAAATTTCTGAGGAAACACATTTAAATAATAAAAATTTGTTAACACGTTGTAAATAATGTTTAAAATTTAATGCTTTTGTTTTAATAATGCCAATTTTCATTGTAAAATTTTAACGTAACCTAAAATTGTCGAGAAATTACGTATCTTCTTTAAATCTGATGATTTTTGAATAAAAACTTCATTTTTCGAGCAAAAAAACTAAGAAAATCTGAAATTGAACAAGCTTTTAAATTTTATTGTTTCGAACCAAAATCATTGGATTTAGATTGCATTATTTTTTTTTAATATCAATTTCAGGTGAAACACGCCAGCATAACCTAAACTTAATAAAAGCTGCAAATCTTTTTTTTTAAATATACTTTTTATTATTAAAAATACCAATTTCCGAGGGTAAACGCCAAAATAATCCAAAATCGTTAAAAAAATAACCAAGATTTTTTTTTTAAATTAAGCATCTTGTCCGAAATGTAAAGATTTGTGGATAAAAATTTTATTTTTCATTGAAAGCACTTAAAATCTGAAATTTTACAAGCTTTTAAATTTTATTATTTCGAACCAAAATGTCTGGATTCAAATTTAATGATTTTTTGTTAAAAATACAAATAATTACGTAAAATACAACATAACCTTAAATTGTTAACAATAAAATGGTAAAGCTTTTTTAGGAAATAATATTTTTTAAACTAAAAATACAAATTTACGTCGAAAAACACTGAAATTAGCCATAATTGTTAGAAAATTCCAAAGTTTGTTTAAAATTTGATGATTTTTCGTTGAAAAAAAACTAAGAAAATCTAAAATTGAACAAGCTTGTAAAATTTATTATTTGAAACCAAAATCATTGTAACTAGATTTAATTTTAATTTTTTTTAATTTAATTTTTATTAATTTTTAATAAAAATTTTATTATTTCAAACCAAAATCTCTGTAAAAAAAATGACGAAGCTTTTTTAGTAAATAATTCATTTAAACTAAAAATACAAATTTCTGACGAAAAAGACTGAAATAATTCATAATTGTTAGAAAATTCCAAAATTTGTTTAAAATTGGATGATTTTTGTTTGATAATGTCAATTTTGTATGTAAAATTGCAACTTAGGTTAAAAATGTTATTTATAAAAATACATATCTTTCCTTTAAAATATACGTACTAACCTGAAATTAAAAAAAAAAAATATGAATCTTTTCTTAAATCTAATTATTCTATAATAAAAATTTCATTTTTAGACAAAAAAAACTAACAAAATCGGAAATTGAACATGTTTTTAAATATTATTATTTCAAAAAAAATCATTGGATTTATATTTAATGATTTTTTTGTTTAAAAATATAAATTTGAAGTGAAACATACCAGAATAGCCTAAAATTAATAAAAGTTGCAAATATTTTTCAAAATTAATATCTTTAATTAATAAAAAATACCAACTTCCGACGGTAAACGCCAAAATAATTGAAAATCGTAAAGAAAATAACCTAGATTTAACAAAAAAATATGAATCTTGTTTGAAATCTAATGATTTTTTAATAAAAAAAGTTTATATGTTTAAAATCTAATAAATTTGTAATAAAGATTTAATTTTTTTAATTAATGCCAATTTTTGGATTTAAATTTAATGATTTTTTCTTCAAAGATACAAATTAACGATTTAAAACTACAACATAACCTGAAATTGTGAAAAAATTGTGTATCTTAGAAATATAATTTAAAAAAAATTAAAAATACCAATTTTTCGTAATAAACACTAAAGTAATAAGAATTTGTTTAATGATTCCACATTTTGTTCAAGTAACAATGATTTTTGTGTGATAATGCCCATTTTCGATGTAAAGTTCGAACGTAACCTAAAATGGTTAAAAAATCATCATTTTTCTTTCAAATTAATTGATTTTTAAAATAAAAATTTAATTTCTCTACGAAAAATACTAACAAACTTTGAAATTGTTCAAGCTTTTAAATTTTATTATTTCGAACAAAAAATATTGTTTTGAAACCTAATGATTTTTGGTTTAAAAATACAAATTAAAGATTTAAAACAACAAAATAACCTAAAATGGTTTAAAAGTTGCTAATCTATTTTAAAAAATAATTTTTTAAAATAAATAATAGCAATTTCGGCAAAAAGCACTTAAATAATCCAAAATTGTTCAAACATTCTAAATCCTGCTAACTTATAATAATTATTCTTTGATAATCCCAATTTTTTATTTAAAATTCTAACATAACCTAAAATTGTTAAAAAATGTGAATCTTCTTTGAAACATAATTTAAAAATTAAAATTGAAAATACCAATTACAGAAGAAAACAATAAAATAATTTAAAATTGTTTAAAGATTCAAAATTGTTTTCAAATTACAATGATTCTTATTTGATAATTTCAATTTTCATTGTAAAATTACAACCTAACCCAAAATTGTTTAAAAATTCTGAATCTTCTTTGAAATATAATTCTTTAAATTAAAAATACCAATTTCCGATAAAAAACACTAAATTAATCTGAAATTGTTTAAAAAGGCTAATTTTTTTAAAAGTTGTAATGATTTTTGTTTGATAATGCCAATTATCGTTGTAAAATTCTGAAAACGAAAAGACCTAATAAAATCTAAAATCGTTAAAGCTTGTAAATATTATTTCAAACAATAATTTTTTTATTTAAATCTTACGATTTTTACTCTTAAAATACAAATAATTATTTTAAACTACAACATAACCTAAAATTGTTCAAAAGTTGAGAATATTTAATGAATTATAATTTTTTTTTAAAATACCAATTTCTGAAGGAAACACCAAAATAATAAAAAATTGTCAATAATTATAAATCTTGTTAGAATTATATTGATTTTTGTTTTAAAATGCTAATTTTCGATTTAAAATTCTAACATAACCTAAAACTGTTAAAAATGTGTAAATCTAGTTTAAAATATAATTTTTTAAATTAAATAATAACAATTTCCGACAAAATCGCTAAAATAATCCAAAATTGTGAAAACATACTAAATTCTGCCAAATTATAACCATTTTTGTTTGATAATGCCAATTTTCGTTGCAAAATTCCAACGTAACCTAAAATTGATCAAGTTAGTAAATTTTTCTATGAAACAAAAAAATTATGGGATTGAGGTCTAATACTTTTTTATTTAAAAATACTAATTTCTTGTGTAAAACTATAACATAACCTTGAATTGTTAAAAAGTTGTGAGTCTTTTTTAAATTATAGTTTTTTAAATTAAAAATACCAATTTCCGATGAAAAACTATAAAATAATTCAAAATTATTAAAAGATTCAAAATCTTGTTCAAATTTTAATAATTTTGTTTCGGTAATGCTAATTTTCGTTTTAAAAATTTTACGTAACCTAAAATTGTTTAAAAATTCTAAGTCTTCTTTAAACCTAATGATTTTTAAACCAAAATTTCATTTCTCGATCAAAAAACTCCATCAAAATCTGAAATTATCAAGTTTGTACATTTTATTATTTTAAACAATAATCATTGGCTTTCGATATAATAATTTTTTGTTTAAAAATATAAATTTACTATGTCAAACTACAAAATAACCTAAAATTGTGAGAAAGTTGTGAATCTTTTTTAAAATCTAATTTTTCAAATTAAAAATACCAATTTCGGACGAAAAACAGTAAAAGAATCTCAAATTGTTGAAAAGTCTAAAATGAAATATTCTTTAAAATCTAAAGATTTTTATTAAAAGTTTCTTTTTCCGTGGAAATACATTAACAAAGTCTGAAATTCTTCTTAAAATGCCAACATAACCTAAAATTGTTAAAAATTGTGAATTTTCTTTGAAATCTAATGTCAAAAATAAAACTGAAAATACTAATTTCCGACGAAAAACTCTAAAATAATTCATTTTTGTTAAGATATTTTACATTATTTGCAAATTATAATCATTTGTATTGGTTAATGGCTATTTTCGATGTAAAATACTAACCTAACCTAACATTGTTTTTAAAAAAATCTGAATCTTTGAAATCTATTGATTTTTGAATCAAAATTTTATTTTCTGACGAAAAACACCAACAAAATCTGAAAATGTTTAATCTCATAAATTTTTTTATTTTTAAGCAAAATAATTGGATTTAAATCTAACGAAATCTGATCAGTTTTTAATAAAATCTTTTTTATTCTGGAGATTTTTATCGATTTTCAAGGGTGGAAACTTTGGTTTATATATTTTTTTTTTTATGTAAAATAGAAAGTTTTTTATTTTAAAAATGTGTCAAAAATCTGAATTGGAGAGGGGAATTAAAAAAAAATGTATTCAGTTGAAAGGAGGAAATTGTAATATTTAATTTTATTCTGAATTGAAAGATGAATATATTTTTTTATTGATTTAAAGAGAAGAAAAATCTGAACTTGTTTGTTTGAAAGATTTTTATTGATTGGAAGGGTGACAATTTTGATTAAAATTTTTTTTCTGAATTAGAAGAGCGAACTTTTTTAGTTTTAACTTTTTTTTATTGGAAGAGGGAAATTTGTTATTTTTATGTTTGAAGGAAAGGTCTTTTTTCTAAAGCAATTTTGATTAATAATTGTTTTTTGAAATTGCAATTAAATTTGCCGTTTAGTTTTGATTACTTTAAATTAAAAACTTTCAATTTTAAGATTTCTAATTTTTTTATTTTAATTGCCGCCAGAAATTTTCGCCACCCTGAATAACTTTAAAAAATCGGACAAGTTTAAAAAAATAAAGCGGTTTTTTAATTTGAAAAAATTGAAACCCTAATTTTGAATTGATTTATTTTTGGTCGTTTTCTTTCAGGCACGAAAAATACAAAACGCTGGAGCTTTGGCCGGAATTGTTTTGGATAACGTTCCTGGTTCAAGTGCCGCCAATTCACCAATGTTTGCAATGTCCGGCGACGGAAAAGAAGTCGATGATGTGAAAATTCCCTTTGTTTTTCTATTCAGCTTCGAAGCTAACGAACTTCTTCAAGCGATTCGCTCCAACGGATTACTCACAGTCACCATAGGTAAATTTTTCATTTTATTATCTTCTTTTCTCCTCTTTTTTTTAGCTTTTAAATATTAACACTTTATCAAGTCAAATTTTAAATACAAAATTTTTACTGAAATATTTTTTAAACCTTTGTGTTTTTTTAAATCTTTAATATCTTCTGAAATATTTTGAAACCTTTGATATCTTTTGAAATATTAAAAATATTATGGCATCCAACAAAAAAACTTCTCCAGTTTACAGTAAAATTTAAAATTTCCTTTCATCAAATTTAATAAAACTGTTTAAATGAAAACATACTTTTCTCCGAATTCAGAAAAAAAAATTTAAATACAAGATTCATAAAAATAAAAAATCGAGTTCAGAATTTTTTGTTTTAAATGCCCTCTCTTCTAACATAATGAAAATGTTTAACATTCCCCTCTGCCGAATTCAGAAAAATTTTACAATAAAAAATTTTCTCCCAATCCGCCAACTCAGAAAAAAATTCTCCCTTACAATTAAAAAAAATCTGGTAAAACCAACAAAAAAACTACTTCCATTCAGAAAAAATTAAAAAACAAACAAATTTTTTTAAAAAAGGTAAAACTAAATATTTAAATCAATGAAAATATTAATAAACTTGTTAAAATGAAAACTATTCCATCTCGTAATTTTTGAAATATTAAAAATAAAAATTTCCTTCCTTTTAACTCAATAAATTAATCAAAATAAAAATTTCTCGCAAAGTTTAGAAAATAAATTAATTCAAAAAATTTCCTTCCTTTAAAATCAGTTAAAATGTTGTAAATAACAAAATTTAAATTCAGAAAGAAAACTAGAAAATAAAATTTGGGTCCTTCCAACTCAATAAAAAGCTTACAAATAACAAATATTATCCCTCTTCCAATTCAACACAAAATTTTAAAAACAAAAAAGTTCCTTCCAATTCAGGATAAAATTAAAAACAAAAATGTTCTTCCTTCTAAATCAATAAAATGTCGCAATTTAAATAAAATTTTGAACCTTTTTACAGATTTAAAGGGTTTCGAGATAATAAGAAAAATGTATTTAGATTCCTGGGAAAATTTTTAATGATTTTTTATTCTGAAAAATTAATTTTAAGGGCACATTTAAAAAGATTTGGGAACATTTTCAAAGATTTGCAAAGTTTTCAAAATAGAAACTGGAAGGTTTAAGGCAATTTTTTTTTATTTCGTAGGATTTTTTTTTAATTTTTGGAAAAAAATAATTAATTCAACTATTTGACTGAAAAATTTATCATTTTTATTTAAAAATTCAAGTATTTTGTGAAATGTTGAACTCCTTTTATGAAAATTCATATTTTTTTAGCATTCATTATATTTAAGAAATTATGTCTGGTTAAAAATTGATCTATTTTGCTAAAAATTATTTTTTAAATTATTTTTTCAGAATTTATTTTCTAGACTGTAAATGTAACTATTCCATTTTTTATGGAAATTTTTGTTCTGGTTAAAAGTTTAAGTATTTTGTTACAAATTCGTCATTGTTGGAAGAAAATTAATCTTCCTGGTTAAAGAAATGAACTTTTATGTTGAATATTAACTTATTTGGTTTAATTTAGAACTCTTCAATTAAAATTTAATTTTTTTAAAGATTTATATTATTTATATTATTTATATATTATTCATGCATTATTTGAAATCTTATCTTTTTCGCTGAAAATTAATCTTATTGTTAAAAATTCGTCCTTTTTCGTTTTTTTTCTTTTGTAAGATTTTTCTTCTTTTTTAGAAAATAATTTAGCTTTTTTAGTTTTAAATTCAACTATTTGATTTAAAATTTATCATCTCTAGTTGAAAATTGAAATATTCCATTGAAAATTTATGTATTGTATTGATCATTTATCGTCCTTGTGGAAAATTAATTTTTTTAATTGAAAATTCAACTCTTTCATTGAATTTTAAATTCTTTCTTAACATTTTATTTGTAAGATTTATCGATTTATTTGAAAATCATATATTTTTTTGAAAATTATTTTTTATTTTCTGTTGAGAATCAATTTGTTTCACTGAAAATGTTAAAAATTCATTTTTGGTTGATAATTTAGCTTTTTTCAGTTTTAAATTCAACTATTTGATTTAAAAAATATAATTTCTAGTTGAAAATTGAACCATTTGATGGAAAATTCATGTATTTTATTAATCATTTATCGTCCTTGTGGAGAATAAAATTTTTCGTTGAAAATTCAACTCTTTCGTTGAATTTTAAAATCTTTTTTAACATTCTATTTTTAAGAATTATCTTTTTATTTGAAAATCATATCTTTGTTTGAAAATTTAACTATTTTGTTCAAAATCATTTTTTGTCTTCTGTTGAGAATCAATTTGCTTCACTGAAAATTTTAAAATTCCATTTTTGGTTGATATTTTAGCTTTTTTAAGTTTTAAACTCAACTATTCGATTAAAAACTATCATTGCTAGTTGCAAATTGAACAATTCGATTGAAAATTCATGTGTTTTATTGATAATTTATCGTCCTTGTGGAAAATTAATTTTTTTAGTTGAAAATTCAACTCTTTCGTTGAATTTTAAACTCTTTTTCAACATTATTTTTGTGAGATTCATCGATTTATTTGAAAAAAATATTTTTGTTTGAAAATTGAATTATTTTTTCTTTTCTGCTGAGAATAAATTTGTTTAACTGAAAATGTTAGAAATTCATTTTTTGTTGATAATTTAGCTTTTTTCAGTTTTTAATTCAAGTGTTTCATTAAAAATGTATCATTTCTAGTTAAAAATTAAACTTTTTGATTGAAAATTCATGTATTTCATTGATCTTTTATCGTCCTTGTGGAAAATTAATTTTTTAAATTGAAAATTCAACTCTTCCGTTGAATTTTAACTCTTTTTTAACATTCTTTTTGTATGATTCATATCTATTTATTTAAAAATCATATCTTTGTTTGAAAATTTAACTATTTTGTTCAAAAAATTTTTTTTGTTTTCTGTTGACAATCTATTTGCTTCACTGAAAATTTTAAAATTCCATTTTTGGTTGATAATTCAGCTTTTCTAAGTTTTCAATTCAAGTTTTTGATTAAAAAATTATAATTATAGTTGAAAATTGAACTATTTGATTGAAAATTCTTGTATTTTATTAATCATTTATCGTCCTTGTGGAAAATAAACTTTTTCGTTGAAAATTCAACTCTTTCGTTGAATTTT
>JAAAKG020143960.1:0-11242 GCA_010014905.2 Druon quercuslanigerum
GACAAAAAATTTATTTAATTTTTAAATTTATTTAAATTTTACTTAAATTTTGAATGGAACAAAATTTTATTTGAATGTTAAATTCAACTAAATTTTATTTTAATTTTGAATTTAACTTCATTTTATTTCATTTTTAAATTTATCTACATTCCATTAAAATTTTTAATTTAATTTAAAAAAATATTTTTTGAAATTTCACTGAAATTCTAAAGTATAAAAAGATTTTTTTTTATTTATTTATTATCTCGAAAATTTCGCCTTTGAAATTAACCGTACGTGAAATTAAATAATTTTAAACTAATAATAAATAATAAATATTAAATAAATAATAAATATTAAATAAATAATAAATATTTTAGAGCCTTAGTAATTTTAATATAATGTAGTAATTCAGTGTTCTCAATATTATTGGCGTGCAGTGCATCTTTGTCAGTGCCAGCAGAGTACCGACCGACTCAGCTAATGCTCGTGAAGGCGAGCGCAAGAAACAGAAAATCAACGGCACGTTCGGTTTGGCTTTCAACAGCTCCCGATGTGCCCCCGGCCCCACCTCGCACATCGACGCGTTTAGAGGACG
Source organism: Druon quercuslanigerum (assembly GCA_010014905.2). Taxonomy (NCBI): domain Eukaryota; kingdom Metazoa; phylum Arthropoda; class Insecta; order Hymenoptera; family Cynipidae; genus Druon; species Druon quercuslanigerum. Next base: position 578 of record JAAAKG020143960.1, read on the forward strand.
CGGTTGCCATAGAAACGTCGAATAGTTGAAGAGGGCAGCACCTCGATATGAAAGAAAATGTAGTTTAGATATATATATCGGTCGTCCCCACCACTGACCCATGCCGTATCTAGGTCCTAATATCTTTGTTGTAAGTAGACTCAATTTTCTGTGATTCCAAAACAAAGAACAATGTTATAGCTCTAATAGGTCATAAGATGTGACCCCTCCAAGTTGAAGTATTTTATCCCTATTAGTTTGAGAATTGCGAGGATTCAAAAATTCCATTTTTTTTGGCATTTTTATCCAAAAACGGAAAAATTTCGTTTTTTGAAAATACCTCGTTTCCTGCAAGTCCCAGACAAAGTTTGCAGAAAATAAATAAAATTAGAGTAAATTTAGCATAAGTTTAAAAAAATTGCCCTAGTCCTAATAGGTCCTGCATAGAGCGTACCGTAAAGTAGAACTGCGGCCATATTTCGACATTTTTGTCCCAAGTAAGTGTTTACAATTCGTTGTTAATGCATAATACGTCTTTTTTCATTGTTAAACAAATAATTGTTTACATTAATATCTTGGGCAGTGGGACCCTTGGGCTCTCAACCTTAGAGATATAACATACCTTTTAGAGTTGGGATCCAAGCCTTGCCTCCTTCTCACTTCGCAGATATTTGAAATAGAAAAAGGCACTGAGTTATAAAAGAACCACCATGCTGACGAGGAGTTAAAAGAATTTTTATAGACCTGAAAACTTTATTTCAACCTTTTTTCGTATCTGTTACCGTTTGTGAGAAAAAGTGAAAATTCTATATTTAAAAAAAGTATCTCCTGGCCAAAAAACCTACAAGATCCTTATCTTAATCCTTAACTTGATCCTTAAACTTCATTTTTATCGAAGTGAAAATTCGAAAATAATTATACTTCTTCAGTGTAGAGTATATGTGGTAAAAAAAATTTAGATCTATCTATTTTCCAAAGCCCCCTCCCCTACACCCCTATAAATTTTAAAAAGTTCAAGGCCAATTGTCAATCGTCATCATTAATGAATCAAATATTTAAAAAAATATAGAGTAGAACAGAGCGTAAATAAAAATGTTACAAGAGTGAATAAAGCACTCAGAAAATGAGAATAATGTGGACAGTTTTTTTATATATAATTTGTCATCCATTTAACGGATTATGTGAAATTCGTGTAAAGACTAAAGTCCTAACTGCGACAAAAATAAGTGGAGTTATTAATAGAATTCGATGTTAAATCTGAATTTTGAAATTTTTACAAAACTTGGACTCGATTTTTTAAACTCGCGAAGTAATGTAGGTATACCGAATTCAAAGGTATACAAATCTGCGATTCGGGGAAACAGTTGCCTGTTTCAAAAACAAAAATTATTATAATTTTTGTAGATTTTGATAATTTATGCAAAAAGTCAGACAAAAATATTATATTGCGGCCAAAATCTTACATCTCGTTATATAATTCTAATAGATGTCCTTAACAGATTCCTACGTACAATTTGAGCGAAACTGGCAAATGGAGAATCTCAGTTACAAAAGCTCCCTAAAGTCCAATCTCTTTTTAATATAACATACCAGAAGGAACTACGCCAATTTAATAATCATTACTATGCAACCGAAACGGTTTTCACGACGACGATTTGCGAGAGTTTGTTTAGGCATATAACGAAGTTGATCTTGTCAAAAATCGGGTACATCTGCAAGAGAAGGCGATAGAACAGAAAAAAAGAATTAGAAAAGTACTCTGACAAGATAGATATGTTATAGTTGATGTCAAAGTGTTCTAGCGTTCACAAAAACCTTTTGTCTTGTGCTCGTATGAAACTTTGGATAGAGGGAATCTTCTCGTCCAGTGAAGGTGATTCCACAGTCTAGAAAAATGTAATTATGGTCGGGTCCACCACAAGTCATGCTGGACGAACTTTTGTGGATTTTTTGCATCAATTCAGCATTAGACAAGAATGTGTAGAGCGCGCATAAAAATATTTGGTTTATCATTTTAAATAGTGTCTCTGAAGTGTGAAACTGCGGTTGCTAAAAGAACGATTAGAGATTCTTGGTGAAATAGTGAAGTCCGCATGACTGTTAATAAGATGAAGCAAGCCTTCACAATAAAGCTGAAATATAAATGAAATATAAAAATGAAACTGACTTCGACGGGAACAAAACATTATTTTGGAAGTGAGTTGAGAACACTAGCACTACAATACACTAGCACTACACTGTCAGTACTAATTTTACTGCAATTAAAAATACGGATCATTAATTTGTTTTGCATATGGACAACGTGAAAGACTATATGAGCGTTTGTTTCAAGAAATATTATCGGTGCGAGGTTGTAGAACTGAACAGCTGTGACATAGAAAAAGATACGTTGAGAAATTCTGTTGATTGTGATGAAATGGGTTGTATTTTTAGTATTCAATTTGTGGTAAAGAATGGAGAAGTCCCTAGTGATTGGAGAGAGGCGATAATCGTTCCACTTTATGAGGGAAAGGGTGATACAGATGATTGCACTAATTAAATTTGGCAAAATACTTATTAGTAAAGTCACGAAAGTAATAGAAGTAATTATTTGGGTGGTGGTTTTATTGCAAGAAAGAGTATTGCAGGAAGAATAAATAGATTTGGATATAATCCAACTTAAATTAGATTGAAATAGAGCGTCGGATTCACCAGTATGTTGAAAAGCAAGGAAATTAATATTAATTATTCATTTTTTTGCATAGATTTGCATTCAAAATTTAAATTTTCCTATCTTCTGTTTATTATTTAAACTATTTATCAAACTATTTATTTTAATAAATTGAGTAGCTAAGGTTGCTTTAATAAAATATGTAGAACTTTCATGTATTTTAAGGCAGTATTCTACTTTGAACGCTTGAAAAAAAGCTATTTTTGTGAATTTTTTTATTAGTATAATTAAATATATTAATGTAGTGCTTGTAAAGCATAATAAATACACTTCTCAAATCTATTTAAAAAAATTTATTTGATTTATACACTTTTTACGCTTGCAACCTGCAGCTAAAGTCAACTCCTCGAAAAGTAGGAAGGTGTGCGGTGTTAATGAAATCTGGAAAACTACTAAACCGATTCTTATAAAATTTTAAACACATATTTTGTACACTTATATCAACCCATGGAACTAAAATTATTTAAAAAATTTCATTTAAACCAAATTTTTGTTTAGGCCAAAAACAGCGAAAAAAATGATGAATTTTGTTTGTTTTTGATTTATTCCGCCATTTTGTTATTTTCTCATGTACATTAAAAATTATAGTTTCATGAGTTGCTGCGGTTGTACTGAATCTAAAACTATCTGATTTTTTTGTTTCTGGTCAATCGTTATCGAGATTTCATTAACACCGCACACCTTCCTACTTTTCGAGGAGTTGACTTTAGCTGCAGGTTGCAAGCGTAAAAAGTGTATAAAATAAATAAATAAATTTTTTTAAATAGATTTAAGAAGTGTATTTATTATGCGCTACAAGCACTACATTAATATATTTAATTATACTACCAAAACAATTCACAAAAATAGCTTTATTTCAAGCGTTCAAAGTAGAATACTGCCTTAATGTTACCAAATGTGAAATTTAATGATACACTATTTTTTATATTTGTCAAAGTGACATTTATATAGTTGACAAGCTTCAAGATTAACTCTCGTCCTCGCTTGATTTATTACTTTTATTGACAGCAATGTGAAGACAAGATTCATTTTCTCGACTTGACGTGCTATTCAAATTGTTGGACCTGAAATGCCTTGCTTTATCCCGCTTAAATGTATTACTGTGTTTGGGCCAGACAGATTTGAGAAAAAATTTGGGGAGTGAGGAATAGTATATTGTGCTATATGTGCAGAAAAAGGCAATTCCACACGAATATGAAGTTTGCAGACCAAAACTAGCCGAAGATGAGCCGGAGGCAAGTACTGTAAACTTAACGATAGTTGTAACTTTCTACTTTCTGCACCTGTCACACGCGATATTTTTTATAACAAATGCAGATAATTTTGTGATTTGAGAAATGAAAAACTTTCCTGACATTTTAAAAATTTATAGTAAAATTACCATACATTACCTCTACTTTCGGGAATTGTTGCATACCATAAAGGGGCCGTTCAAGTATCACGTGAAGTACTTTAGAGTAAGTCGGGTTTTCACCAATGTTACTATGGATATCATTGGCGAGGAGGGAAGGAATCGAAAGTTACTGTCACGTAACACACCGAGGGGGTTCAAGAGGGGAAAAAGTGCGTAGATTAGCGTTACAAAGAGCGTCAGTGAAAAATATAGAAGAATTATTTTTATAATGAAAATTGTGGAAGCGTGCCCAAAACGAAAATGGTTGGTCAAGCAGCAAGCGAGCTTCTATATTCTCTGAACGTATGGAAAATAGGAGACCAAGTTTCGAGATCAAAAGACGGCAGTCGCCACATAACTAATCGATTTTTGTCTTAGTAACGCTTCGACAATTTTTTGTGTTAATTCGAGAACCAGTGAATATTTTATTATGTTCTTAGGCTTATTTTAAGGAGCAGATTTCAGACTTTAATGCAGAGAAGTTTCAATATACCAAACTCGCACTTACAGTCCAATTTTGGGACTTGTATTGGACCTTTTCGGGGGTTCGAAAAGTAAAAAAATGCCTAAAACGCAGTGAATATTGCGGTAGTTTGATGTAGACTGGTCTTTCTCACATCCTATCTAAGTGCCTATTTATCGAAAATACTTCAAGCAGGACTCAATCATAGCGGAATTTAATACTTGTATCAAATTTCTGTCATTTACAATATTAAACAAAAATAAAAAATTACAATTTTATGAAAATAACATTTTATTTGCACTTGACAGAAACTTCAAATTAAAAAAAAATGGTTGTAATATTACATTTATATGCTTCCTATTTAAAGAAGTAAGACAAATTTCCTTAACAAGGAAGCAAATACTCTAAAAATGAGCTACAAAGTTAATACAATGTTACAGATGATTTTCTTAACAAACGATGAAAGATGGGAACGACCACACGTTCTCTATGGTCAGTTATTGGACTGGATCAGGTGGTTGGTCGCCTGGCTACCCTTAATCTTGTTCCTAGTTCGAGGTATCAATTGGGCATTGGGTCTTCAGTAAGTAACAATGCCTTGAAATACACCAAGGTATCATCAGAACGCAGCAGGGACCGTTTCCCATATGCGAAGATGTAAAAAAATTAGCGCCTTTGAGGACGGTGCTTAGATTCTTAATATATCTGTACTTTTTTGTTAGAAAAGATTATTTCACATTTGCATTTCAAGAACCTTTACATTTATTTGTGGTGTTATCATTATTTTAAGAAATTTTAGTTCTCAGGCTTTTTCCAATCTTTTGAAAATAATTTTAGAGAAAGTGCTAATATTTTCACCCAATCATTAATAAAAAAATGTCATTATCACAGTGGAATTCACGCAATGAATAAACGTTGCGCTTTTATAACTCCATTTACACATGAATTTCGTAGAAGAAAGAAGTATATTAAGTAACACGTTTTAATTCTCGCGGAATAGTCGAGAAAAGTTACCCGTGGTGAATCGAGTCGGCTTTGGTTATTCTTATTTATTTACAAATGTAATTCATCATTTTTTTAAATGGAATTCTATATGTAAACAACAAAAGCACGAAAGATACATAAACTCGAACGATTAAAAGCTTTTTTTACAGCCAACAAAAAACAATTTTAGTCGGACTTTTACAACACCTGTCACTTTCTCCACCACTCCGCATGAAATGACACGCATAATTTAAAATACTTTCAACTTTTACGAAATTACTCCCTAAATTCAATAAGGACATCGAAAAGTGCACTCATTACCAGTCTTGGTTTGGTAAAAACCGAGAAATATAATAAAGCACCGGCTTGATAATATGAAGTGACCTGTTTCCGTCAGTCTTTTTCATTCGTAAGTGACAATTAGCGATCGAAGTCTCGCCTAGATTTTTAATCCCAATAAAGCTACATACTGTTCTACAATTCTTTTATCTAGGCGCGTTTCGGTTGCTTATGATACTTCGCAAGTCGATCCCATACAACATTTAAGTAGTGGTTTTTAGTTTTATTGGTCAAACATTTCTAAATTAGGATTTTTCCAACAAGTTTCACATCACTGAATATTTAGTCTTCAGACTGTGCAGTTGTACATTTCAGCGAGATAGAATTTCAAAGTCGCGGTGATGTACTTTAATAGTGAAAGGAATTCATAACAAGGAAAAAGGACTAGTAATTATCCTTTTAAATCTAATTCCATACTTAGCTATGATTTGAAAAAAATTATTCTGCACTTTTTCGAAAAGAATATTTTTTGGGATTGAATATTTAAGTTTTGTATTTAAAAATTATGTCCTGATTATATAATAATAAATTATATTATAATAAATGCTAGATTTCCTCGTAATCAAAGCGTGGAAAAACGGGCATGTACAAGCATCTTTTGTTGTAATTCAAATAAGGATAGTCGTGATTGTCCATCTTGAATGAAGATTCATTATATAATAATAGATGTACTCATTCGAAAATGAAAACGAAATATGAATTTTATTTTACTTAAGATTTCTTTCGCGTGACCCCTTCACGTCTGACTACTTTGTAAATATTCTGCAATAAAGAATGCATAATTTGCAAGAATAAAATGCATGTTGTATTTCTAAATTAATTCTTCAAGTATTTCTGAAAATAAATTTTGCGCAATCCTCTATCCTTTAAATCCCTTCGCCTCTTATAAACTAGTTGTATACTATACTACAGGGAAGACGGTGCTTTCCTTAACACTGGTTTCTTTTTCTTATCCTAATTCATGACACATTTAGAGATTTTTCATTGCAATTAGCACTGCTCTTAAACATAGAGTTAGAGGACAACCCCCCTGTTTGTACCGCAGTTTCTCAGAACAGTTACAAAATTTAATATTTTATTAAACTTTCATTATAGATCAAGGTTTGTCGTTAATAGTGCATTTCTTTAAATCCAAATAAAACCACATGAAAAAGTTGCCATTTATAATGAAGTAAAAAAGCGTTCACGCCCATTTTTTCCCAATGTCACAATAATTTGTCTCTTTAATGACAAAAAGTATATAGAAAATAATATGTGGAAAAAGTATTTAGATCATCAGTAAGACCGTACAGTCGGGAAAATTATGAAAAAATGGTTAAAAATGGTTTCTGATACAATATAAACATATTTTTCATTTTTATTAAAGCTAACTAAACTCTTTAAGTAATTTTTTCGGTCCGATTTTTTATGAATTCTTTATTTCTTGTATTCTAATTGAAATAGAATACGTGTTTATATTGCTTACGTATCTCAAGAGCCATTCGATTAAGTGTCTTACTTCTCCGTGGTTCTCTTTAGTAATTTATTTATTTTCACGTGCAGCTTCGTTTCTACAAGGGGGGAATTCCAGTGGCCCCTTTTACCCAGAAATAAAGGAGTAAGATAGAATTTTTTTAAAGGCCTAATTCCAGTGTTTTGATGTTAGAATACGACAGAGGTCTCTGTCTATTAGATTGCCGACAAGTAGAGAAACTACTATACCGTAATCAATTTTGATAACGCGAAACCAATTAAAAACGCGAGAAAAATAAATTCTAAAAAATTCCCTGCTTGCACATGTGAGGTAATCACATGTGAGGTGCGCTGCCAATTGCGCCACCGCAGCTAGTAACTAATATCTGTTTCAATAACTCTGTTTCAAATTTAAAATAAATGAGTAATTCTAACTTCCTTTTATTCCCTTGGAACTCTCCTTGTAATCCCAAATATAGAACTTTGGAATAGAATTCCTTATCGTTTTGTAATTCTATAAGGTATTCCATTCGTACGTGGTAATTTCGGTTTTTGCTCTGCCCTCTGATACTTATGCCAGAAAGCGGCTTTCGTTTGAAATTTTTTATTTGTTTGTACTCCGTCGAAAAACAAGGGCATAATATGCCCACGTCGACTTATATTCATAATTTTTGCGAAGCAAACCGTTAGGGGTAAAAACGAGGTACCGTTATAATTTTCAACTCAGATGGGCGTCGCGGGTTTCTCGAGGGAGAGAAATTTTTCGAGACTTCTTATCCGACTGAAAAAGCTCAACAAACTGCAGTAATAATTTTTCAGCAATGCCCTTCGACGATGCGCTGCCAATTTTTTTTGAGAGGGAAATTTGGTTGCATAAGACATTTTCTTTATAATTTATAATAATTTCTAAGTTTCTTATCCAAGGGGGTGGGAATGTACATAAGAACCCTATACATTTAAGGTAAATGGACTGAATATTTTTTCATTTGAAGGGTTGCAATACAGAACCACATAACCCACATTTTTTTCGAAAATGGTTTTTTTCCTTAAAAAAATCTTCACAGCTAAAAAACAAATTGTGGGAAAATGTTCGTCGATTTTTCTTAGAACTTGGATTAATTTTTACATCGAACTATGTTTACTCATATTCAGAAACTTCATACCTCCGCAGCATATTTTTACTTTTTTTAACTGAAGAATTTAATTCTTCATAACAATCCACAGCCGAACCCATTTCAATTTAAGATTAGTGCCAGTTTAAAGTTGTCACACTCCACATCCAATATTTTAAACTTGGATAACTTATTTCGATCAAACATTTTTCGCCTCAATTCAGGAGTAGACTTTTCTTTTATATTTTACTTGTAATTTCCATTTTCTAGAACGTTTTTTTTTTTAATTCCCGTTTTTTGATTATCCCTTTCTGTACTGTCACTCTTCAGTTACTTCTAAAAATTCTAGTTTAAACATTTTTCGATTTTAATGTGCCGATGCTTAATGTAGAACGTTTGCATTAACCTTTGAACTAACATCCGCAAAGAGTAGTGGTAGTTTAGGTGATATAGCTGTCACGTGATTCATGTCTATGTATTAGATACTGACGACAAATCTATAATACATCCACGAATAATGCATAAAAATTGATTATTAAAATATTCATTTTTTGCGTTTCTTGCACAAAGCATCAGACAGGCAAAAAGTCGCACAGGTAAAAAATTGTTTACTAAGATTTCCTCTTCATCTTATGATTTTTTTCAAATTTTTAAGGACACTTTTTTAGTTTGGCAAAGACTTCAACTTAAAATTTTAAAATCTTCATTTTGTTAAAATAACTTTTAACATTCAAGATAAATAATTTTTGATTAGATCATTAAATTCATTTTAGTGTAGACAAATTTGTCGTGAAATTTTCTCATCTTTCAAAATATTCTACTTTCAAAGTCATAGATTCAGTTTCTTTATAGGCGTTCCTCATTGAAGTAAAGTATAAATTTTCAAACGGTAAAAGAAAATGTAACCATACCTTCTGTCGGCAGTGTATAAGAATATAAGTTTGGTCCTCTGTGTTTCGGCCTAATGTTAATGATCAAAATCACACGTTGTTCCTTAAAAAATTACATTGAACTTTTTGAAACTTTTGATTCGTTGCCAAAAAGTATTTTTTAGGCACTTACATACGAATATGTGATGTAAAAATAATATGCAATATATGTTATGATCAAAATCGCTTTAGTAAAAAATTGAGGACTATGAATCGACATCTGAGTTCGCCGAAGTATTTTATTCTTAAAATTTTTAGTTGTATTACTGACGCAGAGGATCGAACTTTTTCAGAAGTAAAATTTCCCTTTTTTATTTGAGCACGTCAGAGTAAAAACGCAACAGACATAAAGTCTGTGAGTAAATGAAACAAAAAATTTTCAGGGCAAAAAAGGGTATATAAAATGTTTGAGAGCAAAAAGGAAATAGGTAATCGGTTAGAGCAACAACGCAACATAATTTCTTTTAGCGCAAAAGAGGGCTATCTTTTTTTCTGAGTAAACACGAATGAGGACTTATGAACACGAATGAGCTTAAAATAGAATATGCAGTTTTGTCGAAATGCGAGATTTTCAACAAAACCAAGTATTTTAAAAGTTGAAATAACTTGCAGTAGTTATTGCCGTTTTCCTTACGAGGATTCAATGTACAAATAATAATAAATAATATTAAAGTAGTATTGCACGGATAAAAAATTTCAGTGGCAAGGGTTAGAGCTACTAAACGGAATAATAAATTTTGGACGGTCCACTACGACAGTAGAATCTACTGAACGCGTGTTTAGTCGATTCCACTAGTCGCTGAAGAGTAGTTTCTACTACGCAAGTAGTTGCACGTACGATTCCTGTTCAGCAGAACATACTGAAAATGAGTGCGCTCTACTGAACAAGAATGGTACATGCGACTGCGTGCGCAGTAGATGCTACTCTTCAGTGATTGGTAAAATCGCGCTTAAAATTATACAAAGGAATCTTAAAAAATATATAATTACATATAATATATGATTTTTTCAAGATATACATGCATCTACTAATGATTAATTGGTACATCGTAATTTTTAACGCTTAAGTAACAATTAAAATTTCGCATGCAACGGGGGGATTCGAACGCATAACCTAAGGCACGCTAATCAACGAGCCTAACCATTCGCCTATCGAGATAAGTTGTCAGCAGCTTGAAAAACCAGGAATGCATTCTTAAGCATATACAAACTGGAATTATATGGTCCGAACATTCAGCGGATCAGAGAGGTTAAGTTTATAGTTTAACTCAGGAGCGTCAGAGGCCTATACAGTTGATTTTACT
>JAAAKG020143961.1:0-11242 GCA_010014905.2 Druon quercuslanigerum
CCTACCGAGTGAGTCACGCCTACCCCGAAAGGGAAACGGCTTAATGGTGTAATAATAATAATAATAATAATAATTTATAAAAGTAACTAAATGTTAACTAAAAGTAACTAAACCTTTTACCTTATCAAAGCAGACACTTTCTTTGAGTTTTTTATAATCTTGATTCACTCGTTCGCCTCAGTAATTTCGTTTCCATGTATGAAAAATTCATATTTTTGGGTTGCAAATTATACTATTTTGTTGATAATTCGTTTCTTTCTTGGTTAAAAAGGAAATAATTAAACTGCATATTCAATTATTCCATTTTTGGTTGTATATTCAAGTATTTCGTTAAAAATTTGATTAAAAAAAAAATTATTCCTCTTCGTTGTAAATTAAACTGATTGGTTAAAAATTCAACTGCTTAGGTGGAAATGGGCTTGTTTGGTCGAGAATTCAAAATTTTTAGTAGAAAATTCATCTCTTTGTCTTAAAAATTCAACAACTTTGTAGAATATTCAACTATTTTGTTTGTAATACGTATTTTTCTAGCTTAAATTTTTGTTCACTAAAAATTTAGTATAGTATTTTTGGTTGAAAATTTATATTTTTTATTTGAAATTTTAAGTATTTGTATACAAATTCATGTATTTGATTAACTATTCTATCCTTTTGGTAGAAAATAATCTTTCGGGTTAAAAATTATATTTTTTGCCGAGAATTAAATGTTTTGTAGAAATTTCGTTTTTTGGATAGAAAATTCAACCACTTGGTTGAAAATTCAATTTACTTTGCACAAAATTCCATATTCTTTAGTGATTTTTTTGAAAATTAAAATTGAACAATTCAATGTTGAGATAAAAATCGGTCCTCCTTAGTTTGAAAACTTATGTAATCTGTTGAAAATTCATCTTGTTTTGGTATAAAATGAATCCTTAGTTGAAAATTCAACCAATAGGTGAAAAATATTTTTATTTTGTTCAGAATTCATCTTTTTTAGTAGTAATGGGTTGAAATGCGATTGTTGTTGAAATTTTTTTTTCTTCAAAAATTTATCTGTTTTGGCAAAATTTGGTATTTTTGGTTAAAAATGCTACTGTGAGGTTAAAAATGAATCTCTTTACTTTCAGTATGCAACTATTTTATTGAAAATTTCTCTTTTTTGGTTCAAAATTTAATTAGTTGGTTGAAATTTAAACCACTTTGATCATTTATAAGGATCAGTTCGATTTCAGAAAACGCTCCTCACCCCACCCAAGTCGTGTAAAATTGTTTTTGGATGACCCATAAATAAATTCACGTAAAGATAATTAAAAATATTTACTACATGAATGATGAAGTAAGAATAAAAGTTCTTTGATTATGTAAAAGCGTGTTTTTGAAAAAATTGTCTCACACTCAAGAGATTACAGGAAGGCGTTAAAAAAGTTTTCAAAGTAATTACGATAATAGATTTTTTAATAATTAAATTTTCTAGAATTTTGATTTGAAAACAATTTAAAAGATAAGAGGTACTATCTAAACATTTAGAATATAAGTTTCCAATGAAGCAAAATAGTTTTATAATATCTCATATATCATAATTATCAGATTATGATTTCTGAAAATAAAAACACATCATTTTATGATTACCATTAATTATTAGGACATTACGTAAAATAAAAATTTAAGTAAATAAAAAATTTATTTTAATTTATAATGTTCTCTTTTTTTCCAGCGTATCTAAAGAGCAACTGTAAAATTTGGTCCAGATCAGAAAAAAATTTGTTGGAGAAATTCTGTCGAAATTTCTGGGTAAGACCAAAAAACATGTTTTTCTTGATTGCCTTCAATCTGCGTAGTAGTTTTGAAAAATGTTTTTAATAATAGTTGTTGATCTTTATGAATTACATGGTTTTTGTTGTATTAAATTTTTTTAATAAAGAAAACTTATCGATAAAAATAGAAAAAAAATTGCTGATATTTTTTAATATGAGTGGGCATTTTTAATTTTGAGTAATAGTGTAATCCATGTTAAATGCATATCAAAATTTAAGCCTCTTTGATACCTAATTTGTTAGTTTTTAAATTTTTTTTTCGAAATCTCAGAAAAATTAGTCTAAAAAACGAGTCAGTACTTTTCGAATTCTGTACTTTTTTGTATATTGTTTTTTTACTTGGTATAGAAGAATGTACCGTTTTTGGAAATTAAAATATTTGTTTTTACTCCGGATGACAACTATATATTTAAGTAAAATAATATCTATAATATCGAAAAGTGTAAGTTTAACTTCAAGCTCTAGAACCTAAAATCTTTGTTTAATATTTTGAAAAGGTTATTACATCCTAATATGCTCTAGTTTAAACGTAAAAGATTCTACGAAAAAGCAATTACACGTGAAATTATCTCCTTACCGGTAAGTCACTATTTTCCGGTTTTCTGTTACACACTTTCTAAGCATTTAAACATTGTATCCCTCTAAAACTTTTGGTTTTATTTTAGAAAAATTATTATTAAGAACATTATTTTTTGAGGCTATTTCCATACTTACGAAGAAGCTGAATGAGGACGATGTAAAAGTTACTGACCTGAAACAAGAAAAATAAATAATTTTGTTTAATTAAATTATTTTATGTAGCCAAAGTATACATTGTATTAGTTATTATTGTTGGGTTGTCTGAAATGGTCGTAGAAGTTTATAATCATTTCAGTGTTTCTCAAATAGGAATCGCAGAATATTATCCAAAGCCTGATTAAACATTCTATGCGCCGCCGAAGCAGGTTTAAGCAAGTTTCAAGATTATGATAAAAAGTTATTCTTTTAGTGAAAAAAATTCGTGTCAGTAGTTCATGCGGAGTAATCCACCATAATTTCATGTAGTCCAGATTTATCCTGTGCAATATGGACTAATGTCAGATAATCCAGAGTAAATCTGTATATCAGGGGCAATCTAGGGTTATCCAGATAAGTCAGCTTCTGCTGGACCATATATTCAGGATTGGTTTCCCCTATCTTGAAAATTTTTGAGGCAGCACACGAATCATTCAATCGAGTTTTTCTAGGGTGATACTTAACTATTTGACTTATTTTATCAAAAAATTATAGAATTTTTTTCACTGTTGATATACAGTCTTTTTTGGACCACCCTAAAAAACCTGCAAGTCAAAAAACTGCATAAGAAAAATGAGGAATCGTCAATATCAGTTGAATTGATTTAAAACTCAACATTTCTGTTCACAATTAGCCATATCATATGAATAAAATATTATATTATGTCATTAAGCTATTTTCCTTTCAGGGTAAGCGTAACTCACTCGTTGAGGAAGGGATCAATGTAAGGCAATGAGTATAGATTTTTAGATTGATCTAGAGCTTTACAAAGTCATCATGTGAAGCTCCCCACTCGGGCCCATTAGTATCCAAAGTTTTTCGTTTCAGGCGCATTCTATCCACTGACCCTCTTTTTATAAAATATTTTTCACCACACTTTTCTGTCCTGGCATACCTCTTAAGCTTTCCTTACGTCGATGCACTTTTGCGTGTAAGCTCTTGTTTTTTTCTATTTTCTCCTTATGTCTCTTCAAATTAGGGTCTCATTTAAACATTCTAATCATTCCTATCGTGGTCTGCCTCTAAGCACACTGCCATTTACTTTAACTTTATACACTTGTTCGTTGGTTGTTTATCTTTCATTTTCGCAACATGCCCAAACCATCTCAAGGAATTTCTTTGCATATACCAACTAGCATCTCCTCTACATCACATTCTTGGATGATTATCTCGTTACTCACTTTGTCCATTAGTATTTTGACGCATATTCCGATTTTCCATATATTTTCTTCCATTTTTTTCATTACCTACCAATAAGTATGTTTGATTATATTTAATTTGTGGTACTTAATAAGTTGATACCTCTTTGATTATTGCCCTTGCTCTTATCTTCCTTTCCTTTGTATATTGCTACGATAATGGCTTTTTTCCAGTAATCTGGAACTTCTCCCATATCGATACCTAAATGCATCAAATCACACAAGCTATAAAACTTGTAGTTGCCTCCATATTTAAGCATTTCAACTTTAATACTGCCTACACGGTGGCCCATGCGGTGAACAGTAGCCTAGTAAGGGAGTTGTTCATCTCCGGAGAGTCGTGGGATCCGTACCTCTAGAGAAAAAGGTTCTCTAAGTACTTAAGGCTGTTGCTCTTGCTGGTTCGGAACCCAGCTTAACCTGTAGGTCCCCCTCCCACCACCAAATAAGTGTGTGGGCGATATGTAAAGGATACAGAAGAAGGTACAAGAAAAATCTAAACCCTTAGGGGACACATTAGAAGCTTCCATCCACAAGCAGCCTTAACATTTTTTAAGTTCTTAGTTATATCCCTCACCTCATATGCACATAGTCTCTCCATTGAGTTTTCTAACGCATCGTGTTCTAAATCGCAAGTTATAGTGCTCTATACCTTTATCTCCCAATACTTCCTTATAAGAATCTCTCAAGGCGTCTAGTATCCCGTCTTTATCTTGTAGTATTTTAGCCTTGCTATTTCGCAGGCTGCCTAACTCTGTACTCTTACGTTTCTTCATACTATTTAAAGTCCATTTATAACATAGTTTCTTTCTCCCTTCAAAATATTTTTGTATTTTATTCGCTTCTTCTGTTCTGATTTTAGCTTTACTTTCCTTGAGCAATAGTTTAACTTTCCTGTTTTTTTTGTCTGTAATAATTTTCAAGTCCACTTCTCTTTTCATCGCTAAAGCCTGTGATTTTTAACTTTCCTTTCTGCTTATCCTTCTTTTCTTAAGCGGCTGCTTGAATCATACCAAACTGTCGCTTTCAGTCCAATGTCGGGGGTTGCCTTCAAATAGCCTTGGACTTATCTCGGGGAGATCTAAACGTAAACAGTGAGAGCCGCCTGAATTGTTTTTAATTGGAATATATATATATATATATATATATAATGTCGCAATCACCAAATATTCTTCCTACAACTGCAGTACCACACACTTCCATCGCACTCCTAACAATGACATGTTGGATCATAGCCATGCACCCTTTATATTTCCATTGTCTACTAGCACCATCGACATACATATATGGGCCGATAAATCTGTGAGGAGAACGGAAAAAGGCTCTAGAGAGAAAAAAAATATACGAGATGTAAACCTGTCTGTTTCTATTCCAGAACTGTGTCAAGTGAATCGAAAGCCCCGGTTATTGCCTTACCGAGTATAGCCTTATTACATTATTTCAAACAAAAATTTCCAGTTTTCTGACCTTATATTTTAGAAATATTAAAAATCAACTTCAACATCTTCAAACGTCTACAAACTGCACAGGCTACCACCATTTTTAATATTTATGCACTCTAGATCATGATTAAATTAATTCTGAAAGATACAATAAACAATAAACGTCACATTATTGGGACATTCTCGATACAAAGCACGCTCCTGTGCTTTATCAATCTTCACCTAACGAAAATGACCTCGACCAATCAGCTTTATCTAGAAAGAGACAGGTCTACATCCCATATGTTTTTTCTTTCTCTCTAGAGCCCATTTCCGTTCTCCATACAACGTTATCGGTCCATTTCTATATGTCGATGACTAGCGACTATCGATTCTGAAAATCTCTTCGCACTTCCGGTTTCTCTAAATACTCAATCATGATTAGCGTTTGTTTCGCTTGTTTTGTTTCACTTTCTTCTCATCTCTGAACTCAGTTTATTTGGGAGAATAGAAGGTAATGATCAATATTGCATTCAGAACCCCGTATAATCCTTGTATCTCTTACTAGCTTAGTCTTTCGTCCGCAAAACGTAAGTCAGTTTTACGGTGACTATCTCCTCTACACCAGGTGTAAACATGGATCATTTTATGCCTAAACCAAGTATTTGTAATAAGTTAGCCTTTTTCGAAACATAAGCTAATTATTCTTTTTCTGTTATCATTTGTCCTTGGATCCCCAAAGTTACCTAGCAACCTTTTTTTACCCTGATGTTGGACGCAAACCCATTCATTAATATTTTCTAGTAGAATGATTCATTCACCATGATCGCAATTACCTATTGTATCATATAAAGTGTCCCAGAAGGCGTGTTTTACTTCGCTCGGATCACCATCAACTGCGGTGTATATATAATCTTCTGATTCCTATTTTCATTCTAACCTACAACAATCTGGGTGATACAAATGGTTCATCCCTGAGATGCTGCTTTGCTCCGTCATTCATAATCAAACTGACCCCTTGGCTACAATGTGATTCATTATATTCTCCTGACCATAATTCAAATCCCATACCAACCATAATTCAATTAGGTACACATAAAATATCTCTCTTCCTTTACGTGCATAGTTTCTTTTAATTTTCTTAGCTTAAGATCATTTACCCAGTCAACACCCAGCCTCCATTCATTGCCTCAAACTTGCCCTTTACATGTACCGGGTGCATGCCTTTCGCCTTTTAAAGTTTCAGTTCAATCTGAGGTTTTTTTATTGTGTTATTCATTGTTTAAAGTTAACGGTCAACTACAATCTTTGTACAATAAATTTATTTTGAGAGTCGAAATGCTGTCCAAATTAAGTAGTTAGTCCTTGTAGGGTGGAGAGTCTAGTTATAACGTCAGTCCCGTCAAACTTCGGTGAATGGTGAGGTAGTGTGGAGACAGAGCTGGAAACGGGAGTTATGGTTGGTTGGTGCTTTACACTGAGAAGGTCACTGTTACGTTTCAATAATCACTCCCATAAGTCTGCTTTTAGACGGCCGAAAAACCCCATAAGTGAAAAAAATGTGTTTGGCCATATTTTGGCGTTATTTATGATATTTTCCTTTCTTAAATGCAAACTGTTTTCAATACATAAAATACTACTTTATATTGCTAATTAGATGTTTCCATAATTTTTTTCATAACTTGTTATCTTGTTAGCAATTTTCTCTTTAAATAGAGAAAGTCGCAGATTTGAAAGAAAACTCCACTTTTTTCCAATTTTCAATAATGTTACAAAAAATGATTATTTAAAGAAAATTAGGAAAATGTTTCTTCAAATCAAACATTTGGTTAACCCTATATCAAACATGTAATTTGTTTTATTCAGATAAAATTGGTTTGAGTTAAACAATGGTATGTTTGAATCAAATAAATTTGTTTTAAATCAAAGACATATTTCTTGGAATCAATCAAATCTTTTTCAAACCTATATCAACGAAATAATTTTTTTGATAGAAAGAAAACTTGTCCTGCTAGTATGCATTCAAATTCGAAAAAAAAAATTTAGACCAAAAATTATACTTTGAGAATCGAGAGTGTAGGAAAAGGAAAAGCAACAGACTAAATGAACCCGTGAGTTGAAAAGAGCAAAGCAAAATTACGTATGTACGTGCGAGTGCACTCCATTTTCTGAGGTCCACTTGTTATGCGAGTACCACCCACAGTGATATTCTCTGCATAATTATTACAGTACTCTCTGCTAGGACTTCTTATCTGTCTTTCGGACCGACCTGACTCGAATATATCATTCATTTCGGTATGGGAAAGGAAGGATTTTTCCCCCAAGTCGCGTCGCGTCGAGTGAAGTGGAGCTAACCAGACGTGATGATTAATAATCAATCCATACCTCTGCCTCTGCTACTGAATCCGTATGGGGATATCGATGTTGCTTGTGATACGTGGAAATGGTAACAAATTGTAGTATTCCACGTGGAATTCAATTTGCTCGAAATATTTTGCAAAACTGTCGCAAAACTACTCGAACTTTTTTTTAATCTCGATTCTAAATCATATTGTATAGATAAATGAAGCATTGACTCAAAGAACGTTGTATGAAGAGACATTTTGTATCACTGAAATGTATATGTTTGTACTAATACTTTTTTTTTTATTTGGAAATTCGTCCACGGTAGCACTCAAATCAGATTTTGGATTTCTATTTTCACTCTTTTTATTTTATTTAAAATAGTATTTAATTTAAAAATTGGATTGAGTATAAAAGGTGGGTGGAAAACATAATAATTAAATTTTCAACAAAATAGTTGAATTTTCAAGCTACGAAGATGAATTTTCAACCGAATTTTCCGTCTTAAAAGAACATTAAAGTGTAGCAAAGAACTGTTACATTTTGAGCCCAATAATTGTATTTTTTCAAGGCAGTTGGATTTTTAACAAGAAATTTTCAACCTCAAAAGACGAACTTTCAACATAAAAGTTAAATGTATCGCAGAACCTTTAAGAAAATACTTAAATTTTTGCCGACAATGATGCATTTTTAACCAAACTCATTAGATATTGAAAAAAAAGAAACAAACGAATTTTCAACCAAAAAAATTAATTTTATACCAAAAAACACGAATTTTTAACAAAATACATGAATTTTCTAACCAAGTGGACGAATTTTTCACAAATAAAGATTTTTCAGTCAAGCAAGAAAAATAAGTTCATGCATATTGTTAAAATTTTAAACCAAGAGATTAATTTTCCGTAAAGCAATTAAATTTTCAAACTGAAAATATGAATTTTCAGAAAACAGTTAAATTTCCAATCAAAGAGATGAACCTTCAAACAAAGAAAAAATGTCAATTATCAAGAAAGTGACTTAACATTCAACCAAAAAGAAAGGCTAATTTTGATATTGAATTGCAAATAAATCTAACTCTAAAAATCCTCCGTTTTACCATTATGATTTTAATATAAAAAATAGAAGAAAGAGGCGCACAATCAGATTTTATTTGACAATAGTAAAGATTGTGCGAAGCAAAGGAATGTAACCCTTGGGAGTATCGATGGAGCTTTTCTCCTCGGCAATATTAACGTTTTCTTTTGAAAAGCTCGATTCTGTCGGATCTCTTCTCGAAGACGAAGACACGTCATTCAGTATACGTTTTCAGTGCGATTAGATTTTCCGGCGGAAGTGGATGTGGGGATTTTTACTTAAAGGTTGCCGCAATACTGACGCTGTGCATCTCTCAAGAGTCATGTCACGTTCCATGCGGGGTAGCATTTGACAAGTAGGGTAGAGAATTTAAGGAGCTACGTACTCCCAAGGCATTCTCGAGCTTGTTATTCTCGCTTCAGAACATAAAGCAAATTGAAGATGCATTATTCGTAAAATATTAATCTCGTCAACATCAACGTCTCTCGCAGGTGAAATCACTTAGCATATCCTTTGTTACTCGATGGCACAACAATTATCTTCTCATTTGTGCCAATAAATGGGGGGGGGGATACAGGACACGTACTCGCATACTAACTTTTTCGTCTAGTACAAGCAATAACTCTTTTTTAGGGTTTCGCCGCCTCGGGCAGAAACCCTTATAGTTTTGGTTAAGTGTCCGTCCGTCCTAATATTTTTTTGGGAGGAGAAATTATTAGTTGGCTGCGAAGGGGAGTGAGGGGAGAAGAATTTAGGAAGTTAGAGGAAGTGAGACGTGGTGGTGACTGATGAGGGATTTGGGAGTAGGACAAGTGAGGGGAGGGGGCGTATGAGAAGTGAAAAGACGGGAAGGGTGGTGGATGTTAGTAAGTATAGGGAGAATGGAAACAAGGTTGAGCAGGGGTAGGGAAGTACCTTAAAGGAAGTCAGGGTTGGGAAAGAAGGGAATGGTGGGGGGGATTGGCAGGGAATCAAGTGGAGGGGAAGGGAGGGAGTGGAAAATGAGAGGGTGGGTGGTTTGGGAAGTGTGGGGAGAGGAAAGAATGGAAAGTGGTGAACGGTGGAATGGAATTGATAGTTGGGAAAGAGAATTGAATTAAGGTAGGTGACAGGCGGGAGCGAGTGGAGGGGCATTGGAGGAGCAGAGGCGAAGTTATCGACAGGAAGGAGAGTAAGCGAGAGAGGTATGAAAGGAGGAGATTTGAACCTTTGAAACGTTTAAATTTCATATCAAAAACTAGAAAAAATTAATCAACTTCAATTTGGAACATTAAAATTCATCATTACAGCTTAATACTGAAAAATTTAAATTAACAGCGTTTGAAACTGTACAATATGTAAGACTCTATCAGTCATTATTTAAACTTCTAATTTTTTCAAATTGCAAGCCTTAACAGTTGGAACTTTTAAGTCACAAACGTCTAAAATCGACCCTATTCCAATGGTTTTTTTGTTGCTTAGATACGAACTAAAATAAGAGAGACCAATAAGAAAATTCAAATATTTTTTGTTGAAAATTCGACTATTTGGTGGAAAATTGAAATATTTTATTGAAATTCAATAATTTTGTTAAAAAGTCATCTGTTCTGGCCGCAAATTCCACTTTTATTGAAAATTCGCTTTTTGGGATATAATATTAATAATTTTTCGTAGAAAATTCTTTTTATTATGGTAGAAAACTCATTTTTTTAGATGAAAATTTGTTTTTATTTTTTGACAATTAACATCTAAATGAAAATTCAAGTATGTTTTTGGTTTATCTTTCTTGGTAGAAAAATCATCATTCTTGAAAAAAACATCTTTCTTGGCTGAAAATCAACTTCTTTATTGAAAATTCAACTCATTTCTGACACATTTTTTTTTGTCTTGAAAATTGAACTTGATCCAGCCCAAAAAAATTTTAAATAAATACTTTTCGGCCTTATATTTTTAAAATTTCAACATTTTTAATTGTAACTATTCAAAATTTTACAACTTTAAACAGTAACTCTCTAAAATTGAAGAGTTAATATTTTTTAAATTTACAATCAGAAATAACGCAAATTATAAGTTTTTAAATTTAAAATTCTCTAATGTTGATGATGTAGATTCGAAATCTCTTCAATTTGGAAAACTTATCATGGAAAACTTGACTTTTGGACTGCAACATCGTCAACTTTCAAGAATTTGTGTTAATAAATTTTTTAAATTAAAGACATTTTAAATGTAGCTTTTTAAATTGCGTATTATTTGATTGTAAATCTTTTAAATTGCAGAATTTAAATTTTTTTAAATTTTACAATTACAAATTATGCAAGATTAAGTTTTTCAACAAACAGCTCTAATTTTTATGAGTTAAATTTATTTTAAAATTGAACTATAAAAAACATTCAAAATTTTATTTGACTTTTGATTTGATTATGCACTCCAAAAAAGTTTGGGTTAAAATGTGTTTTAACAGGAGACTCTTATTTGTTCTTCTAGAATTCTCGTGAAAAAAGCAGAATTTCGGGTTCCAACACATTTTTACCAGAAAATGCTGTTTTTCTTAACATTTTGGTTCCAGTGTTGCTTTAATTGCACAATTGAACCTCCGGAAAGCAGAACCGAACGAGCGCGTGGACTAGCACAGCCTAGTAGGAAAGGGAGGGGATAA
>JAAAKG020143962.1:0-11242 GCA_010014905.2 Druon quercuslanigerum
CACACTACACCCCTCCCTACCGAGTGAGTCACGCCTACCCCGAAAGGGAAACGGCTTAATGGTGTAATAATAATAATCTCTTTTCGCTTGACCACTAGAGCTTCTCTTCCCATAATTCGCTCCCCCTGCCCTTCCTTCTCCTTCCCTAATCATTCTCACTTAACCTACTTTTGCTCCCACATTTTTTTTTATTCCTCCTACTTTACCTATTCTCATTTCTCCTCACTTCCCCTAATAACCGTCTCATCATTTTCTCTCGCTTCTCATAATTTCTGTCCTCTAATTTACCCTCGTTTCTGCTACTTCACCAACTTCCCTTTCTTTTATTTCTCTTCACTTCTGTCATTTTCCCTGCCCTAATAATCCACAATTCTAATCATTTCCGCTACATTTCCCTACTTTCACTCCCTAATTTCCCCTCACTCTCCTCCCCTCGTTTCTCCTCATTCTCCCTTAATATCCCTTTCCATATTTTCTATCACTTCTCTCCTACTTTCTTTCCTCTAATTTCTTCTACTGCTTTCCTTGTTTTCGTCTCCTCACTTTTCCTACTTTCTCTCCCTTTATTTCTCCCCACTTCTTCTATTTCCCCTCCCCTCGTTTCCCTTTAATTTCCCTACAATCACGTACTTCATTTCATATCTTGTTACCTAATTCTCTTCCCATAATTTCCGGTACTTTCCCTCCTATAATATCCTCTCACTTTCTCTATTTTATCTTCCTTTACTTTTCTCGATATTCTTTATTTTTCCTCCTGTTATTTCCCCCCAGTACTACTACCTGTTTTTCCTCATCACTCCCATTGCACCTTAATTCCCCTCGCCTCATTTTAGCTGATTCTCCCTACTTTCTCTTCTCTTCTTCTTCCTATTTTTCCCTACAGCGTTCGTTATTTCAGTACCCTAAGTTCCCACCACTCTCTCTCTCTCTACTTCTCTTCTAATTTCCCCTATTTTCCCTCCCCTCATTTCCACCACTCCTATTACCACTTCCACTACTTCTCCTCTTCTCACTTACCCTAGTTCTCGTCCCTTATTTTCCCTTCTGTTTCCTTCTTTCCCTATTCTATTTTTCCTTTACTTCCTGTATATTCCCTCACCTCTTATCTCTTACTTCCCCTCCCACAATTTCCCAAAATTCGGGAAAGATAATAAATAATTTGTTTTTTTTTTAAACAAATTTGGTAACAAATTCCCCACAGCAGGAATTTATGATGAAATAAATTAACTTTTTTCCAATGAATCGGCCAAAAATTATGCGGAAATATCACTTATCAGATTTTTAGTCCAATAACAAATTTAATTAACAAATGTACTGTCTTGCTATTATCAGAGATAAAAGCTTGGTTTTTTTAAACGTAACCCACTCCACTATTGTTTTTTTCATTATTAATTTTATAGACCAATTTTTGGCCTCTAGTACATTTGTGAAAAAAATCTGGTTTTCTTATAGTTTAAATTTAAATAGCGATGGTATTATATTAGAAATATTGTAATAATTATTACCTAATTTTAGGATTATTAAAAGTAGCTGAAATATTGTAAAAAGTGCTAAACTTAAAATTAAATTTTTATGTTATCAATAATGATAAACAAACTGGATTTTGTCTTAATTAAAACTAAATAAAAAAAATCGCTACATTTTTCCAAAAGAGATTTGAATCGAAGTTTTTGTAAAAAAAATGATGCATTTAGAAGCAATTTATCGACATTTTTTTTATGGTTTTCAAAATGGTTACATTACATGTTGTCTAAAAATTAAGGATTTTATTTTAAAACTGTTTCAAATTGAATAATATAAATTAAAAATGTTTATGAAACGAAAATTTCAAATTTAACCTTATATTGAATAATTTTTAAGATATCATTTATAAACGTTAGTCTTCAAAATTGAACAATTTTTAGTTCAAAATTTAAAAAATATTAAGATTTTTAAATTTAAGAATATGTGACCAACAATAGTTATGAAAACAGTTACGACCTCCAGGTACGTAAAAAATGTTGACTCGAAGCTTAAAAAATAAATAAAACTTGTTTTTTAGTCAAACTTGCAAAGTGAATTTCAGCGACAGTTTTTCTCGGTTTTCTAATGATAAGATAACGCATTTAATTGCATTTGCAACCATCTGAAACCAAAAATAACTTTAAGTAATGCAAGTAGAAAAATTATTAATTTTTTTATTTATTTATTATCGCACTATTTTATGAAGAGAATTTGTTCGAAACAATGTATGTGTATAGGATTAGAAATCTCCTTGCTGCTGTACTTTTTCAGTTAATTAAATTAAATATAAAATTAAAAAAATATATATACAAGTGCTTTATAATTTTAGATAGTGAATTTATATGAATATGTAAATAAAATTTAAATTGAAAAATGCAGATACCTTTTTGTTTAAAATTAATGTGGGGCCTTTCGAAAAATACGTAACTCCTTTAGGGGAATTTTGAAAATTACGTTTTTACTGCTGCTCTGCTCTGAATCTTAATTTTGAAATTGTTCAACATTTAATGATTATAATTATTGTTCTGGGAATAAAATGTTTGTCACTTATTCTTTGATATTAGTCAGTACTAAATTTTAAATACATCCATTTTTAAACATCTTTCTTTTTTACATTTAATGTAGATTGAGACGTCAATTGCGAACGATGCTTCAGTAAACGAAAACCAGAAAATACTTCAACCGAAACCCGATAACTCTATCAATCCACTATATCATGGACCTTCTCGGTTATCCGAACTGGCAATCCTAATTCTAGTCGAATCTACTTTTTATCCAACCTAATCCACTATTAATCCAGCCTAATCCACTTTTAATCAAAATAATGCACTTTTAATGCAACCTAATCAACTTTTAATCTAAATAACCCACATTTAATCCGATCTAATTGACTTTAAATCCAACCTAATCTTATTCTATTCCAACCTAATCCACTATTAACCCAAACTAGTCCACTTTTAATACAAATAATCCACTTTATATCCAACCTAATCTTATTCCATTCCAACCTAATCCACTCATAATCCAAATAATCCAATTTTAATCCATCCTAATCAACTTTTAATCTGAATAACCCACATACAATCCAACCTAATTGACTCTAAATTCAACCTAATCTTATTCCATTCCAACCTAATCCACTTTTAATCCAGCCTAATCCACTTTAAATACAAATAATCCACTTTCAATGCAACCTAATCAACTTTTAATCGAAATAACCCACATTTAATATAACCTAATTGACTCTAAATTCAACCTATTCTTATTCTCTTCCAACCTAATCCACTATTAATGCAGACTAATCCACTTTTAATACAAATAATCCACTTTAAATCCAACCTAATCGTATTCCATTCCAAGCTAATCTACTCATAATCCAGCCTAATCCACTTTTAATCAAAACAATCCAATTTTAATTAACTTTTAATCTGAATAACCCACATACAATCCAACCTAATTGATTCTAAATTCAACTTAATCTTATTCCATTCCAACCTAATCCACTATTATTTCCAGCCTAATCCACTTTTAATCCAAATAATACCCTTTTAATCCAACCTAATCAACTTTTATTCCAACCTAATCCTAATCCATTCCAACCGAATCTACTTTAAAGCCAACCTAATCAACTTTAAATCCAAATAATCCACCTTTAACCCAACTTAATCCTATTCTATTTCAACCTAATCAACTTTAAATGCAAATAATGCTCATTTAATCCGACCTAATTGACTTTTATTCCAACCTAATCCTATTCTATTTCAACCTTATCCACTTTTATTCCAACCTAATTAAATTTTAATCTAAATAATCTACCTTTATTCAAACATAATCCACTTTAATCTAAACTAATCCTACTATATTCCAACCTGATACACTATTAATCAAAACTAATCAACTCTTAATCCAAATAATCGACCTTTAATCCAACCTAATCCACGTTTTGTTAAGTTTAATCTACTTTTTACCCAAATTAAGTTACTCCTAATCAGGACTAATCCACTTTTAATTTAACCTAATACACTTTTAATCCAACCTTATCCTATTCTATTCCAAATTAATACACTTTTAATCCAACCTAATCAATTGTTAATGCACATAGTGCTCATTTAATCCAACCTAATCCACTGTTAATCGAATCTAATCTTATTCTATTCCAACCTAATCCGCTTTTAATCCAACCTAATTAAATTTTAATCTAAGTTATCTACCTTTATTCCAACTTAATCCACTTTTAATCTAACCTAATCCTATTCTATTCCAACCTGATAAACTATTAATTGAAACTAATAAACTTTTAATCCAAATAATTCACATTTAATGCAACATAATTCACTTTTTATTAATTTTAATCTACTTTTAATACAACCGAAGCCACTATAAATCCGCCCTATTCAAGTTTTAATTCAACCTAATCCACTTTTAATCCAACTTTATCCTATTCTATTCCAACTTAATCCACTTTTACTTCAAATAATCCACATTTAACCCAAGCTGTTCCACTTTGAATTGAACCTAACCCCATTCTATTTCAACCTAATTTACTTTTAATCCAACCTAATCCTATTCTATTCCAACCTAATCCATTTCTAATCCAACCTAATCAACTTTTATTGCAAATAATTCTGACTTAATCCAACCTTATCCAGTTTTAATCGAACTTAATCCTATATTATTCGAAACTAATCCACTTTTAATTCATCCTAAATAAATTTTAATTTAATAATCCAGCTTTATTCCAACCTTATCAACTTTTAATCCAACCTAATCCTATTCTATTCCAACCTAATCCATTTCTAATCCAACCTAATCAACTTTTATTGCAAATAATTCTGACTTAATCCAACCTTATCCAGTTTTAATCGAACTTAATCCTATATTATTCGAAACTAATCCACTTTTAATTCATCCTAAATAAATTTTAATTTAATAATCCAGATTTATTCCAACCTTATCAACTTTTAATCAAACCTAATCCTATTCTATTCCAACCTCATACACTATTAATCCAAACTAATGAACTTTTATTCCAAATAATCCACTCTTAATCCAATATAATCCACTTCTTACTAAATCTAATCTACTTTTAATCCAACTTAGGCCACTATGTATCCGGCCTAATCCACTTTTAATCCAAATAATCCACCTTTTATCCAACGTATTCTACTTTTAATTCAACCTAATCTTATTCTTTTCAAACCTAATCCACTTCTTATTAAGCCTAATCTATTTTTAATCTACCCTAAGTCACTTTGTATGCAGCCTAATCCACTTTCAAAACAAATAAGCCACCTTTTATCCAAAGTAATCCACTTTTAATTCCACCTTATCCTATTCTATTCCAACCTAATCCACTTTTAATACAAGCTAATCAAATTTTAATGTAAATAATGCTCACTTAATACAACCTAATCCACTTTTTATCGAACCTAATCCTATTTTATTCCAAGCATAATCCACTTTTAATCCAAACTAAATAAATTTTAATCTAAATAATCTATCTTTATTCCAATTAAAGAACTTTTAATCTAACCTAATCCTATTCTATTCCAACCTGATACACTATTAATTGAAACTAATAAACTTTTAATGCAAATAATTCACATTTAATCTAACATAATCCACTTTTTATTAATTTTAATCTACTTTTAATCCAACCGAAGCTACTATTAATCCAGGCTAATCCACTTTTAATGCAACCGAAGCCAATATTTATCCGGACTAATCCACTTTTTCCCAATTAATTCACCTTCAGTTCAACATAATCCACTTTTAATTCAACCTAAACCAATTTTAATCAAACCTTATCCTATTCTGTTCCAACCTAATCCATATTTTATCCAAGCTAATCCACTTTTAATTGAATCTAATCCTAGTATATTCCAACCTAGTTTACTTTTATTGCAACCTAATACATTTTTAATTCAAAGAATCCATATTTAATCCAACTTAATCCACTTTTAATTCAACATAATCCTATTCTATTCCAGCCTAATGCACACTTAATCTAAATTAGTCAGCTTTTAATCTAATAATCCACATTTAATCCAATGTAACCACTTTTAATTGAACCTAATCCTATTCTATTCCAACCTGATTCACTTTTAATCCAACCTAATCAAATTTTATTCAAAATAATCTACCTTTAATCCAACCTAATCCTATTCTATCCCAACCTAATCCAACCTAACCCACTTTTATTTCAACCTACTCTCCTTGTAATCCAACCTTATCTTATTTTTCCAACCTAATCCAATCTAATCTAACCTAACCAATCCAACCTAACCCTATTCTATTCCAACCTAATTCGCTTTAACTCCACACTAGTCAAAGTTTAATCCAAGTAATCCACCTTTAATCCAACCTAATCCACTTTTCATCCAACCTAATCCTATTCTATTCCAATCTAATCCACTTTTACTCCATGTAATCCACCTTTAATCCAGGGTATTCACTTTTAATCCAGTTGATTCTAAGTAATTTATTCCAAGTAATTAACTTGTAATCTAGAGTAATCCAAATATTTATCAACTATTCTGTGGAATTTTTATAAATAATTTCTTAAATGAAAATTTAACTATTTTATTTTTGTCCAAAATTGATTTTTTGACGAGGTCGTAACTCGGTTGATAATGCAACTGCTTGGTGAAGTAAAATATGCTTTGTAGAAAAATTAACTATACTGTTGAAAATTAGTGTTTTTTCGGTTAAAAATAATTTTTTAACTGAAAATTAAATTGTTTACTTTTCGGTTGATAATTTATCATTTTTTATTTTAAAATTCAACCATTTTGTAGAAAATTCTTCTTTTTTGGTAAAAAATTTATCTTTTCCTTGAAGATTCATTTTTTCTATTTGTTCTTGTTTGAAAGTTTAACCACTTGTATGCAAATACATTTACTTTTTTAAAAATTTATTTTTTGGTTTGAAATCGTTAACTTGGTTTAAAAATTCAGCTTTTTAGTTAAAAAATTTAACCATTTTGTTGAAAATTCTTTCTTTTTTTTTCTTCAATTAATTTTTTGCTAAAAATATAACTATTTTATTCTTGAAATTTAAGATATTAAAATTAATTACAATTAAATTAAAAATCCTATTTAACGTCCAAATAATCAAGTTAATATATAGAATTTCTGAAAATTTTTATTTCCCCTTTTTTTTGTTCGGAAATTTTTTAAAGCTTTTTTTTACAGGATTTCCTTCTTTTAAATTACAATAGGAGCATTTTATGGTGGCTGTCCAAATTTGGTCATTGGATTCTTGATTTTATTTTCAGGAATTCCATACGTTATTTCATTTTTTATTTTAAAATTGTCTTTTTTACTTGAAAATTTTATCAACTGGATGGAAATACATTATTTTGTTAAAAAAACAAAAATTCTACAAAAGTGATAAATTTTTAAGACGAACAAATGTTCAACCAAAACAGATTAATTCTCTCGCTCTCCTTAAAAAAGAAAAAAATTTCAAATACATGAATTTTAAACATAAACTGTAAAATTTAAATTTTCAGTTCAAAAATTAATTTTGAATGAAAAAAAACCCGAATTTTTAATCAATAAAGATGAATTCTCAACAAAAAATGTAACAGTAAAAGTTAATTCCAAATTTGGATAATAAACATAAAATGTCCCTATTGTAATTTGTAAAAGATCCTCTTGAACAAAAAAATAGACAAAAATAAAAAAAGTAGAGAAAATGTTCTCAACCATTTGATTCTAATGAAACTGTTTGGTTCGAATTTCTTTTTAATTATTAATTATTAATTTAAGTCCACGGTTTTGAACAGATAATCTTAGGCATATTAAAGTTTTTTATGTTGAACTCAATATTGTATCTGCATTAATTTTATTTATATAAAACAATTTAATAATTAAAATAAAGAATAATTATTTGATATTTAGCAATATTTTACTGGTAATTTACAACAAATAAATTGAAGCCAAATTTTTAAAAGAAAGCTTTAAATGGTTAAAATTTCGAAAACCTTTTACACTTTTAAGTTAAAATTTTTATTGTTCTATTTAAAAAATGTTTAATTTACAAGGGAAATTGAATTAAAACGAAGTGTGTAAATTTTTTTTTCAGAACTTCTAAAAAATTTTAAAATGCATAAAATTTTCCCTACAGTGTTCAGAAATTCCTGCAAATAAAAAAAATTCCTTAAAATCTTCGAGGGTCTTTTTTTGGCAATTTTAGAAATCTCTAAAATGTTTTTAAATGTTCTGTTAAAATAACTTTTGAAAATGAAAAATATATTTTCAATTTTCCTAGAAATATTAAGGAAACTGTTTTTACTCTTTTTGAACCTTTCGCAATTTTAAAAAGCTTCTAAATTTGTTTCAAAAATCTACATTTTTTTGAAATCATTTCAAGTTCTGATTTAATTCTGATCTTTTTAAAAACTTCTGAATTTCTCTTAAAAGTACTCTAATTTTTTCTAGAAATAACAAGTTTTCAACTGTTATTTATAAATCCATATTTTAAGAAAATTTTTTTAAATTCGCAGGATTTTCTAAAATTTGTAGAGCAAGTTCAATCAATTTAAAAAGTTATTCAGAAGTTCTGAAAAAGTTTTAAAAATAATTTTAAAGAAAGCATTTAAAACAACTTTTAGATTTCTCAAGATTTTAAAATAAAATTTTAAATATTTAAAAAAGATGCTTAAATTTACATTTAATTTATATTTAAATTATTGAGTATTTGCATACAACATTTTTGGATTAAAAAATTTAAACTTCAATTTTAAAAGTTTAGAATAGAGTTCGATTTTAAAAATTGTATTACCCGGGAAAAAATTTTTCGAGCCGGGAAATGACCGGGAATTTTTTCCTTCGATTAAAACAGTCACTCTGAAATTAATTATAATATAAATCCCCATTTCAAAATTTTTTCCAAAGCTTTCGGTTCGTTTTCCACGACATTTATGATCTGCTCATATAAATGGTTCAGGTATACATGTTTTCCCTTCAAGGTTTTTTACCATTGTTCACACTGCCACTATCTTCATCTCATTTTCATATGGATTTTAGATTTGCATACGTTTGATTTTACTTTTTTTCATAGATATGATCGTTCAACATAAAATAAAGCAGGAAAGCATTTTTGCCATAAAGTCATGCACGGCATGTTAGCTTTTTCCGAGTAAACGTAACTGAAGAAAATGCGACGAGAATGTGCATTTTTCCGGAATATTTTTCCCCGGATATCGCTTTTGCCAGGATTGACGGGCGAATATACCTTCATGCGAGTGCATGTATGCAGTAGATTCATTCTCACTATTTTCTTTGTCATCGAATTTCCCAGGCCTCGCACTCCATTTTATGCTTCTTTCGTACTACAGTATAGACTTCCGTACCAAAAGTGATGAAATTTCTACCAAAAGAGATAAATTTTCAACCCAAAAATACGACTTTTCCACAAAACAATGAAATTTTTCAATAATCAGAGTGGAGACTTGACCGTGAAACCGGGAAATGACAGAAAACTTTGTTGACCAGGAATTTTATTGGCCAGGCAACCCCGGGAAATGACCGGAAACTTTATTGACCGGGAAACCCCGGGAAATGATCGGAAAGTTTATTGACCGGGAAATGACTGGGATCTTTATTGACTGGGAAACCCCGGGAAATGACCGGAAACTTAATTGAACGGGAAGTGACTGGGAACTTTATTGACCGGGAATTTTATTGACCGGGAAAACTGTATTGACCGGGAAATGACTGGGAACTTTATTGACCAGTATAAATCAGGAAATCACCGGGATTTTTATTAACCTGGAAATGACCGGAAACTTTACTGACCGGGAAATGACCGGCAACTTTATTGCCGGCAAATGACTAGGAATGTTATTGACCGGGAACTTTATTGACAATGAAACCCCGGGAAATGATCGGAAACTTTATTGGCCGGGAAATGAACAGGCAGGAATTTTATTGACTGGAAAACACCGGGAAATGACCGGAAACTTTATTGACCGGGAAATGACTGGGAACTTTATTGACCGGGAATTGACCGGCAACTTTATTGGCCGGCGAATGACCAGGAATTTTATTGACCGGGAACTTTATTGACTGGGAAATCCCGGGGAATAACCGGAAACTTCATTGACCGGGAAATGACCGGGATATTTATTGACGGGGAAATGGCTGGGAAGTTTATTGACGGGAAACCCTGGGAAATGACCGGAAACATAATTGACCGGGAATTGAGTGGGAACTTTATTGACCGGGAAACCCAGGGAAATGACCGGAAACTTTATTGACCGGGAAATGGCTGGGAAGTTTATTGACGGGAAAACCCCGGGAAATGACCGGAAGCATTATTGACCGGGAATTGACTGGAAATTTTATTGACCGGGAAATCACGGGAAATGACCGGAAACTTTATTGGTCGGGAACTTTATTAACAGGGAAACCCTGGGAAATTATCAAAAACTTTATTGACCGGGAAACCCCGTTTTTGATCCACAATTTATCTTTTTTACTAAAAAAAAATTTTTGTTGAAAATTCAACTATTTCCGTTAAATATTCATCACTTCAGTTCGAAACTCTTATGTTTGGTTTAAATTAAATTTTTTAACTAAAAATGTTCCCTTTTTATTTTTATTTTTTAAATTATTATTTTTTAGTTCAGAATTTAACTATTTGGTTTGAAAATGTGTCTTCTGTGATTAAAAAATCAACTATTTATATAATTAAGAAAAATAAAAATTGCTGATTATTTAGACATATTTGATTGTCCATGTAAAATTGGTAATTATAAATTAAATATTAAAAGAAAAACATTGTGCGTTTCAATTTTTATTTTTTTATTTGAAAAAATTTAATTTACAAGTAAAACTCTTGAATTTTGATGTATAATAGATATTGAACATCTATATTTATAATTCCTATAAAAACCTCGACTAAGTTGAAAAGATATTCAAAAGGTCTGCAAAAATTAAAAATTAATTAAAAATTTGTAATGGATTTGAATAAAAAATTTAGAAGCTTTTTAGGAATTATTAAAGGCTTTAAAAGAATAAGAAACATTTCCTTAAGATTACTAGGAAAATTGAAAACGACTTTTTATTTTGAAGAAATAATTTTAAGAGAATATTTTAGAAGTTTTATACAGATTAGTAGATGTAAAGGGAGGGGGGGGGGGGTATAATCAAAAATTCCTACCTTACCGGCATCTAGAAGCTTCCTGTAGTGGTTCGTGTCCGTGCTAAGCTTCGAGAACCTTCGCGAAGCT
>JAAAKG020143964.1:0-33347 GCA_010014905.2 Druon quercuslanigerum
TGGGGCTCTCTTATACTTTTGATTCTGCTCATCAGTAATTTTTATTTCAAATTATTGTAAATTTTTTAAATTATTCAATGTTTTTTTTAGTTATTTACAATTATTTCAATTCAGAACTATCCCCATATTAAAGAATAAAAAATGATGGACAGTTTTTTTTATTTCTTAAAATCTTTATCAACTAGTATATTAATAAAAATATAGATATATTGCTACGAGAACTAAACTCTCAATAAATTATTTGTATGAAAAACATTCAAAAATATTAAAAGTGAATAATAATGAAATTTCCAAAATAAATAAATATATAATCGTGCGTAGATGTAATGAAAATTATATTGCCGAAAAAGTTGAAATATCAAATAATCGTTACAATTCACGATGGATAGATGCAAGAAAATAAATTTATATATAGTAAACCATAAAGGAAAATAAATTTATATATAGTAAACCATAAAGGAAAATAGTAAACCATAAAGGAAAATTGTAAACCATTTAATATAAATTGAAGTTATAATAATATATAATAATAATTCCATTATTATTCACTTTTAATATTTTTGAGTGTTTAAAATAGTTAAAACAGTTTACTCTCGTAACAATATATCTACATTTTTATCAATATTCTAGTTGATAAAGATTTTAAGAAATAAAAAAGAATTTTAATCATTTTTTTATTCTTTAATATGGGGATAATTCTGAATTGAAATAATTGTAAATAATTAAAAAGACAATGAATAATTTTAAACATTTACAATAACTTGAAATAAAAATGACTGATGAACAGAATCAAAAGTATAAGAGAGCCCTAATCAAGCACCATCTCTGTTCGTAGCCTATTCGGTCCTGCCTCAACGAAGGAAGCGAGCAACCGACCGGCCGAGAACCGTGATCGGCGACTAAAACTCAACTCAGGTACGATTGAACATTTTTAATCGTATCCCGGGAACCGATGAAGATTTTTTAAGTTTTTTTGGCTTAAATTCAAGATAAAATTTAAGGCTCTATGTCGTATAATTTTCAGATTTTTGCAACAATTTTCCCAGGTCATGCTAAAAGTTGAAGTCGAGGTACAAAATGTTAGAAAATCTAGAATTTTTTTTTAAGCTTATCACGTGCTGTTATCCTTAGCAGATTAAAAAAAATCTGTTTAACAATACGAGACGTGGAATGTCATAGGCTTTCCAACTGTTTTTTAAAAAATGCCCTATCATTGTTTTTCGCTGAGTTATCGTGGTTCAAAGCCAGCAGTGATTTTTAATAGTGCTTGCGTCAATCGATCTCATAATTTCCGATGGTAGTGTAGTTCTAATATAATAGACCTCCCTAAACGACATTTCCCGCTTTTTCTGTTCCTTTTTTCTGTTACACGAATTACTGATTATTTCTTACATAGAAACTTGTTTTGAATAAATATGAATTTTAAAATAAATGTCATCTGGAGTCAGAAGGGTCTTAGATTCTATTAATAGTTGATCAATCTGTGTCACGAAATTACACAAAACACCTTTTATCGTCCAAGGCGAGCTACTTGACACGATGACTACGCACAAACATTCATTGCACATTAAGCGCATATTGCATGGTGATAGGAAACAAAAAATCTTTTCTCTACACCATCGACATTTTCTTGACTCATGACACAACTATTAATATTGAAAGCGATGGTATCATTTAATACTGATTAGTATTACGATTACGATTCTCTAATGAATTGACACTTTCCTTTTTGTTCTTAGCCTCAAGGGACCGTCCTTTAAACTATAATACACATTTTTGGCTATTTTTAACTCCTGCCCCACCCCATGTTGACGACTAGTTTTGTCTTACCCACTCCCCACCGAAAAGTAACGTAGCACAAAAGTCTCAAAAAATAGAGGAAATAGGGTTATTTTTCAAGAAATTAGGGGAATAATAGGGGAGTCAATTCTTTAAAATAAAACAAATTTAAATGTAAGATTAAATTCAATATAAAACACTTTACATTCTTAAGACTTCCACTCAAAATATATTGCATTTTCAACAAAATATTTGAATTTTTAAACAAAAAAGATGAAAAAAAAAAAAAAAAAAACAAAAAAGATCAAACGAGATAAATGTCCAAACCAAAAAGACGTTTTTT
Source organism: Druon quercuslanigerum (assembly GCA_010014905.2). Taxonomy (NCBI): domain Eukaryota; kingdom Metazoa; phylum Arthropoda; class Insecta; order Hymenoptera; family Cynipidae; genus Druon; species Druon quercuslanigerum. The sequence goes on from JAAAKG020143964.1 coordinate 2,123, forward strand.
TTATTAAACAGTTGAATTTTCAACAAAAAAGTTAATTTTCAACCAAGAATGATCAATTTTCAACCAAGAAAGATGACTTTACAGCCATAAAGGATGAATTGGTATTCCAAAAGGACCAATTTTTAATAAAACAGTTTAATTTTTGACCAAAAATTATGACTTGATCAAAATAGTTGCATTTTCAAACTACAAAGATAAATTTTCAACCAAATGCTCTAATTTTACAACAAGAAAGATTAAAATTTAAACAAAAGCAGTTAAATTTTCAAGTAAAAAGAGCGAATTTTTGTAGAAGACGGTTGAATTTTCAACAAAAAAGTTGAATTTCCAACTTATATGGGATAAATTAAAAACCAAAAATGAAATAGCGAAACGTGTAGATGGGTATTCAAGCTAAAATATATTTTTAACCAGAAATGCAATCGCCGAATTTTCAGTTAAAAAATTAATTTTCAATAAAAACATAAATTTCAACCAGTTGACTTTCGTCAAAAAGATGAATTTTTAAACAAAAGTTGAAACGAAAATGGAGTCGACAAATTTTTAAATGAAAACATAAATTTTTACAACAGAAAACGAATTCTCAAAGAGTTTAATTCAACCCAAAAAAACGAAAATTAAAAAAATAGAATCCTCGACAAAAGATAAATTTTTAACCAAATAGTTGAACTTTCAACTAAAGAGTTAATTTTTACCAAAATAATAATTAAGTTAAAAAAAAGTAATTTTCAACTGATAGATTTAATAAAACAAATTTTATAAAACAAAATATTTTAATTTTCAAACAAAAAATATTCAAACCAAAAAGTACAAGTGCTCTAATTTTCCAACAAAAAAGATTTAAATTTATACAAAAGCAGTTAAATTTTTAAGTAAAAAGGGCAAATTTTTGTAGAAGACGGTTGGATTTTTAATAAAAAATTGCATTTCCAACCAATAAAGATGACTTTTCTACCGAAAGAAGAATTTTCAATTAGTGGAATTAAACGGAAAAAAACAACAGTATTTTTAAAAAATAGTTAAATTCTCAACCAAATAGATGAATATTCAAAAAGTAGAGATGAATCTTTAACGAAATAGTTACATTTTTGCTAAAAGCCTAAAACCTAAAATGGAATCGACAAATTTTTATTTTATGAAATAAATTTTTAACAAAAAAAGAAGAATTTATAACAAAAAAGTTCAATTTTCAACCAAAGAGGTGAATTAAAAACAAACTAAAATTTCTAACATAGTAAATCAAGTTTCAACTAAGTATTTGAATTTTTGAATCAATAAACATTGATTTTTTAACAAATAATTACACCTTTAAAAAAAGGATGAATTTTCTACAAAATAATTGAATTTCCAACTTGTATGGGATAAATTAAAACCCAAAAATGAAATATTGAAACTTGTAGATGAAAACACGAATTTTTGACCCAAAAAAATAAATCATCCGTCAAAAAGATGGCTATTCAAGCTAAAATATATTTTTAACCAAAAATGAAATCGCCGAAATTTCAGTTAAAAATTAATTTTCAATAAAAAAAGAAATTTCAACCACTTGACTTTCGTCAAAAAACACGAATTTTTAAACAAAAAATTGAATCCTCAACTAAAAAGATGCATTTTTAACAAGAAAGATTAATTTTCTAACAAAATATATGACTTTTCAACAAAGTACATGAATTTTCTACTAATAAAATATCTGAATCTTCCACCAAGTAGATGGATTTTCAAGTAAAAAAATTATTTTGCACCGAAAATGGAGTCGACAAATTGTTAAATAAAAAAATAAATTTCTACAACAAAAAACGACTGCTCAAAGAGTTTAATTCAGCCAAAAAAAGAGAATTAACAAAAATAAAATCCTCGACAAAAGATTAATTTTTAACCGAATAATTGAACCTAAATAATGAATTAATTAAAAAAAAGTAATTTCCAACTAAACAGTTGCATTTTTAATTAAAAAAAGGAGGAAAGTTCGAAATAAGGAAATTGTTTTTCCAGCAATAGAAGACGAATTTTCAAACAGAACAGATAAATTTAAAACCAAAGGGATGAAATTTCAACAAAAAATTAAATTTTTAACATATTATTTCCATTTTACACAAGTAGTAGAAATGTCAGTCAACAAGATCAATTTTTAACAAAATAGTTAATTATTTAATTGGGAAGATGAATTTTCAACTCGATAGATGAATTTTTAACTGATGACGTTAAATTTTCATTGAAAAAAATAATTTCTAAAATGATGATTCTTTAAAAAAAATTATTCTTGAACAAAGTGGTAAATATTTCAACAAAAAATACTTTTATTTTAAATAAAAAACAGCCAAAAAACAAAAACCAAAGAATATTGAATTTTAGCACAAAAAAAATGAATTTTCAACAAATCCTTTGAAGATTTACAATTGGAAGCTCTTCAATTTTAAAGAAATTGTAAAGTTTAAAATTATGCAATTTCCAACATTTTTGATGTTGGGATATGTACTTCAATTTTGAAAATTTACAATGGAAAATTATTCCATTTCAAAGATTTAAAATAAAATTTTTTTCAATTTCATAAATTTGGAACTAATAATTATTCAAGTGTAAACAGATGTTATAAACAGATTGTAAAACGAAATAAAAAAATAGATTATCAGGGTCTATATCTTGAGAAATATTATCTATCGATATTTTTAGTTTCGATAATAAAAGTGCAAAATTTAAACATTGAATGGTTCATAAATTATTACCAATTGATAAAGAAAATAAGAATTCGTAATTTATTCATGACGAGGTGAAGTGTCAATCTTTCATCAATGAAAAAGACAGAGAAGGGAATTTGATAATGATCGACCATGTGTTTTGTTTTTGCACGTAGTAAGCAAGTAAGTAGTTGTATAGCTATATAGATACATTTTATAAATAAATTCTTTATTGCCAATTATCAAGATTCAAACTTTTATATCTATTTAATTAGTCAAATTTTGTCGGATTAAAATGATTCTTAATTCGATAATAACTAATTGATTGAAATTAGTATTATTTTAAATAAAACAAAACAAAATTACTTATAGCAAACTGACACTAATAGAAAATAAGTAATGAAATTGAAAAAATTAATTCACAAACTTTACAGTTAGGACAAATTGATATTTGTAATTTAATTTAAAAAAAGAGTAAATCAATACAAAAACTTTTAAATGAAGATGAATTTTTTTTCAATTTTTAAAGCACCTGAATAATTTAAATCAAATATTCTAAAAATTGTAGGATGAATCCCCTGCATGCGGATGAAATCAATGAAAAATTAAAGCTATTACCCACAAAATCTAATTTCAAATTTTTAAAAATTAGAAACTAAAATTACAACAGTGCAAGAGTCTTAGAGAATACTTTTTAATTTGTGCAATTAATTCTGATTCTAAGGATAGTGGATGTATAGATTTAACTTTGAAATAACAAAAAATTTCTTTAATAAAACTCTTGGGGCTCGAAAAACATTTTTCATAATTTTGCTTTTACACTTAAAAATCCAGAATTCCAATTATTGTAGATTTTAGACAAAATTCAAAACCTTAAGTGTTTTTGACGAATTTTTGAAAAAAATATGTCCAGAATTTAATTAACCAACGAAATATCGACGATTTTTTTAGAGATTTGTGAAAGAAAAACATACTTCAAATTAAAAATTATTTAATTCAAAGTATTTTTATAGCTATAAAATAACTTTACATTCAAACACTTAAAATTAAAATCCAATCTTAAATCAATTAAAAAATTATATTTCGAGAATTATTTGGATCATTTTAAGGGATCGTCCATAAACAAACCAAAATTCTATAAAAAGTAGAGAAACAATGTGATTTTTTGGAAAATAAGGGATATAAAAGGGAAGTAAATTCTTTTGAAAAAACTTAATGTAAATATCACATATTGAATGCAATATGAACACTTTTAATTTCTAAGATTTCAAGTTGATATGTATTTCAGTTTCAACAAAGTAGTTGAATTTTCAAGCAAAAAAGATTTTCTAACAAAATAGATGAATTTGTAAACCCAAAAACATAATTAAGTTTCGACAACAGAATTATTCTTTAATCAAATCTTTTTTAGTTATATTTTGAACTAAAAAAGATTTGTTTTAACCTTAAAAAATTAATTTTAAAACAAATCGATTTTACAACCTTTTGAATTAAACCAAAAAAGACGATTTTTTAACCAACATGGTCGAGTTTATAGACAAAAATGTGAATTTTCAAGTACAGAGTTAAGTTTTAAACAAATAGTTTTATTTTCTACTTAATTGTTCATTTTACAGGTCATACAGAAGAATATTCTAGAAATAAAGTCAATTTTCAACTAAAATGATACATCTATTGTAGAAATTTGTATTTAATAGTTCAACTTTACACCATTTAGTTGATGTCTTAACAAAAAAATTCGACTTTTCAACAGCATAGTTGCATCCTCGACCAAAAAAGATTCTTTTCAACCGAAAAATTAATTTCTAAACCCAACAAGAATTAGAGATTAAATTTCTGCTAAAAAGACGAATAAAAAATATATTAGTTACATTTTCAGTTAAAAAATGAATTCTTTGTAACAAAAAATCGATTTTTAACAAAAAACTTACATTTTCAACCAAGAGATGAATTTTCAAATAAAATTATAAATCTTTAACAATAAAAAAATACATTTTCAACAAAACAAGTTACACCGGAAAGATGATTTTTTAACCAAGAAGATTGAATTTATAAAAATGGAATATTTAATTATTTAATCAAATGACGGACAATAGCTTAAATAAAGTAACGCTATATTAGTCTACCATGGCTAAAGTTTAGAATTTGAATCCATTCTGAGCTAAAAAGAACTATTCTGAATAATTCAAATATCTGTATCCGAGCCATTATTTTACTTATTTATTTATTTTTATTATTTATTATTTATTTATGAAACGCTTAAAAATTAAATCGAATCAATCCGCTTTCATCCGATACTTATAACCAAAAGCACCCGGATGAATCCGAAGTAAATTTTCAATCCGAATGAATCAGAATCAATTCGGACCCGGATTGAACTAAATTGAATATTCAATTCGACTGAATCCAATTTAATCCAGAAACTGATTCATTCGTATTGGAAACTTACTTCGGATTCATTCAAATGCATTCGGATACAAGTCTCAAATAGAATCGTATTGAATCGGATTAATTTTCAAGCTTTTTTTAAACAACACAGATTCAAAACTTTTGTTTTATTAGTTCGGATTAATTCGAATTAGCTCAGATACAGATATCGGAATGATTCGGAATATTTCTGATTTGCTCGGAATGAATTCCTATCCAAAACTTTCACCAGGGTAGGTATAATAATTTAGTATATTTGATCTAATGATTGAATAAAATTCGCAATACGATATTCCGAACTTCTTATTATGTAGCGATCTTCAAACTGCATATAAATGAATGCTCTCAAGCATTTCCTTACATTTTATATTATATATAAACCATCACACTATATATAAACTATATATAATTTTTCCGCCTGGGCTATTAGCAGTCAATGTAAAAAATTAATGTTGAACTCTTTCTAACCTTTCAATATGCGACACATGATGTGGACACCATACCGGAGAACAATGCATTAAAATTGGTCCGAACAATGTGGGGCATAACAAGCGCAGAGTAGAGATTCGCCTAAATTCTCTGGAGTGACGTTTGATAAAGCCAAGCATTTGAAAAGCTTTTCCTACTTGGTCACAATGTATAAAAAAAAAAACTTATTGTCCATAATTATTCAAATGTCGCACATTTCATGAACTGCTTTAAGTTCTATCTCATCAATCTTCTAACGTAAAATTTAAGAAATTAAAAAGAGATTGAAATCAAATTTAAAATCCTATTTGACGTTCACTAATCAAGTTAATGTGCAGAATCCCTGAAAATAAAACCAAAAATCTAACGACCAAATTTGGACAACCAACCCAACATGTTCCTACTGCAACCTGACAAAGCAAAAAAATCCCTAATAAAGAAACGAAAATTTTTTTGGACAAAAGTAAAAAAGAGGGGAAAAATGAGAAGGCCACCACCAACCAAATCTCCTTCCTTTTCTTATTTCTTTGGTCTTTTTTATTTTTACTGTTATCAAACCACAATAACTCATACAGCACCTTTATCAAGGCAAAAAACTTAAAAATAAATAAATAAAAATTCTAACAGACAGGAAAAGCAACAAAACCACGATGCTTTCTCCCTGACGGGTTTGCCTTTTAACCCTCACTTGATTATCGAGTGTCAGGGAGAAAGAATCGTGGTTTTGTTGCTGTTCCTGTCTGCTCGAATTTTTATTTTTTTGCCTTGCTAATGGCACTGTATCAGTGCTGAAACGTTAGTGATTGTTTTTTGCAAATATTTTTTTAATGTGAATTGATAATAGTAAAAATAAAGAAGACGAAAGAAATAAAAAAAAAGGACGGGGAATTGTATTTTCTAACGAAAATCAATGGGATACAATGCTAGTGAGAATCTAAGTACTTTCCATTTTTGAGATCGCTTTGTACATTTTCTGCATCTTCCACTGAACTAATAATCTTGTAAAAATTTTAATCATCATCATATTCTAAAGCCTTAATGAATTGAAACAAATCTGGCATATCGTTAACATATACTTTGAAAAATATAAAAGCTAAGTGAGATCTTTGTGGCACATCAAGCGTTGCGATAAATTCACGGCAGTGACTTCCTTTATATTTTACAGATAACCGCCATCCACTTACAGCACTAATAGACTAATCTAGTATCTTTCCCTGGTATCCAAAAGCTTTGAGCTTATGGATTAATCTCATATGATTAACTTTATCAAAGGCTTTCGAAAAATCTGTAGAAATTACATTAAGTTGTAATTTCCTAACTCGCGCATCTCATCGACCCAATTATCCACTCTCCAGACAGATATTTTGTCTGTAACTATGCTCAGAAACAGTTTGACAATTGTATTAATAATACGCACAAATACTTCAACTAATGTAATGTCTAAACTACCTACTTCTAAAGATGTTCCTTTACTATAATTGTATTCAGGGAGACCAGTATTTTCAAATACAGAAGCAAAGTAGCCAGCGAAAAACTCTACTATGCCCGGTACAGAATCTCCTTGCTTATCATCATATTAGGAATTAATCCTTTCTCATATCTATTTTAATTGACGTGACGCCAGAAAGCTTTGGCATTGTGTGAGATATTATTTTCCACATTTTGAAAATGATGCGTGCAACAATTTTTTCCTCAATTTTGGCTCTGCGGTTTGAAAGATTATCATATTCTGATTTAGGACCTACAACTTTATTCCGATAATGAACTTCTCTTTTTTTCTCAAGCAGTTTAACTACTTATGGAAAATATACTGGGTATTTGTTCTTACAAATCTGAGAACGAAGATATCGCCACGTAGTTTGCATTTTTGAAATCTATATAGTACTTTCTTCATTGCCAAATTCACTAACTTTTACGGAAGTGTTGTTTCCAGTGCAAGATATTCGTCACAGATAAGCAGTGAATCATCTGATTTACAAACTGATGTAGCTTCAAACGGCATGAGTATCCATGTGTCCAAAATTCCATCAAGTTTATTTTGTCGACGAATTTTTGTTTCAAGATCTTCATCCTGAGCATCATCAGCGTGTACACCTAAAGTTTTAGTTTAACGACAGATCTTTCGCGACTCCTTGTCAACATACTGATCTACTAAGTTTACAGCAGCTTTACGAAGTTCTTCCTTTAATGCAACATCACTACAACTTGTTATAACTCCTCCACCAGAAATACTTCTAACCACGGTGAAACCTACTGTTATATCACTGAGGTCGATGTTAGATTTTACGGCCTTTTTAGTTTCTGAAGAAGGCTGAGCAGTTCCGGAACAAGGCTGAGCCTCTTTTTTATGCTTGATAACAACTGTCGCTATTGAATATACTATACGACTTCCTGCCTTTCATGCGAGTAATGTCATAAGACACTTTAGTTTCACCCATCTTAGAAACTTTGGTTTTCAATGCTTTGACATGAAATTTTAAAGATTTAATTTCTTCATCCTTAGCACACAGAGGCGTCTCCTGCTCCTTTATTAATTTTGGTAAACGAAAAATCGTTTCTTTTTCACTGTCTGAAGATGATGGAGCACTTTTTGGCTTATAACACTGACCTGGAGCATCAGTAAGTTAGCCAAGATCTTTTATCCGAATTGGACAACTTTTGTGATAAGAATTACCATTATTGATACACACAATCTATTACATGCTCAATTAAAGAGATGAATCTTCCACAAAAAAATGAATATTTAACAAAGTAGTAGTTCATTTTTTAACCAAGTAATTATTTTTTTTAACAACAACAAAAATACAGTGCAATGCTTACCCAAACTAAATGTTATCTAAGTTCGTAAGTTGAGCTAATATTCAGAGACTTTCTGTTTTAAATTTTAAGTTGGAGAGAACGTAAATGAGAAGGATCTACCAAACATTGTATCGAGAATGTAAAAAAGAAAAAATAGTGTGACTTTTTTGGTAGGGAGTGAAAAATTTTACGTAAGAAAGATTTCCAGTGACAAACTCAAAAAGTAAAAATTAGTAAAAATAGAAAAACAATTAAAACATAAAAGGTACACTGAACTTTTCCAGTGTGATTTCATAACATAAGTAAACATTCTTAAACTGTTGTGAAAGAGTTATGTTCATACAACAGTTCTAAATTAACTTTTATATTCGACACATGTGCAATAAGTTATGAATATAAACGTTTTTAAAATTGAATATTGCTTGCCTTTAATTTTCCAACACATTTTAACTTCTTCAAAGCACTTCACGGAAACAATACACTTGGTAACAGGAAGAGAAGGGGAGGAGGCCAGCTAAAGTAACGTTACGAACATAGATAAAATTTAATACGTTTCCTGTTCATAAATGTCTTTAAAACCTTCAGAATTTTGCGAAAGATAGCCCTACAACGGTAAAGCTCAATAGTTATGATTGAATCAGTTTGAAAATCACTTTCAGATTTCACACTATTTTCCGTGTTCCGCCTTTTCCTACTTTTTAAACAACTTTTTAAACAATTTTTTCAAGAAACTTACCTTTTTACCCCGTGATCTCCTTTTTACTTAAATTCGAACTGAAATAATAGAACGAAAAAAGAAAATCCAATTATTTTTAATCGATAAGTCTAATATTATACTCTTGGTAAGGAATTTATTTCGCTTGGTTAAAATTGTTACTATTTGTTGTTGTTAAAACATCAAACTTTCCTTGCTAATTTATCTTGTATGGTTGAAAAGTCAACTAATTGATTCAAAATTGAATTACTTTAAAAAAAAGATTTATGTTTTGAAGTAAAAATGCGTTGTGTAAAAATGTTCAACAATTTAATAGAACGTTAAACCATTCAGGTAAATTTTTTTTAGATCTTTTATATTTGTGATTGTAAATTTAACTATTTGGTTACAAATTTGTCTATTTAGTAAAAGATTTACTTTTTTGTGCAAAAAAAAAAACCTTTTCAGCTGGAAAATTTAAATGTTTTGTAGCTAATTTGACTTTCTGATTTCAAAATTCAACATTTTTTTAGAAAATTAAACTATTTAGTTAAAACTTTATATTTTTATTTAAAAATACTATTGCGTAAAAAATTATCTTTTTTCTTGCAAAATTCGTTTATACCCGAAATCAATTGAAACTAGTTTTAACTAATTAAAAGGCAAAAATACCAGTAGTATTATTCAAAACTAGTTTTAAGTACTTAAAACCCGGATTCTCCAAGTGCTTTTGTGAAACCTCGAAGAAATGTTGAATTCCATTTGATTTCTTGTTTAAATGAAAATGTCAGTTGAAACTAGATTCAGCCAACTGTGCTGTTGAAATAACTAATTTTACCTGCATTATTCAAGGAAAATCCGAAATACTGAGTTTGCAGTGACTGGTCACAGAAAAGTGATTAGTCACATCTCAAACCACTTTTTCGGCTTGCTCTTTGAAAAATACGTGCTATCGACTGGTCACAAAAGAGTGAATGGTGACATTTCGACCCACACTGAGTACTACAGGTAAAACTAGTTCTTTCAAAAGCACAATTTGCTGAATTTAGTTTTAACTGAGATTTTCAGTTCAAACAAAAAATACAAAAATCTTAAGGACGTGGTTACTTTGCATTTCGACTAGTAAAACTAGTTTTAAACCATGTTCGTGTTCATGTCGCGTTCTAAATAGTTAAAGCTAGTTTTAACTTTCTTCCTTTAAAATTTAACACTTATGTTGCAAATGTATGTATTTTGTTAATAATATTTTAAAGTTGAACTACTTTGTCGCAAATTAATTTTTTTTTTAATTCGTCTTTTTTGGTAGAACGTCAATTTTCTTGGTGGAAAATTCATCTTTTTATTTAAAAATGTAATTATTTGTTTGGAAAATAATCTTTCTTGGTTAAAAATTCAAATACTTAATTGAAAGTTGGTTTGCTTTGTTAAAAATTCATTTTTTTAAAGATTCGCATCGTTAGATGAAAATTGAACTTTTTTGCTGAAAATTCTTCTTTTTTGGAAAAAAATGGTTTTTTTATCTGAAAATTTACCGACTCTATTTTTGATTCTAAATTTATCCGTTATAGGTTGAAAATTCTACTATTTGGTAGAAAATTCATCTTTATAGTTGACGATTCAACTATTTCATAACAAATGCTTTTTTAATTTAATTCCACTGATTAGAAATTCATATTTTAGTCGAAAAATCGTCTTTTATGGTAAAAACATCATCTTTCTTGGTTAAAAATTAAGTTTTTTGTTGAAAATTCAATTTTTCGGGTTAAAAAGGTGTTTAAAAGTGTTTTACATTGAATTCAATACGTTCTTTACATAAATTTGATTTGAAAGAATTAATTCACTCATTACTTCCCTATTTTCGTGGGAAAAAAACTATTTCCCCTGTTTTGAGAAAATTTTGGGCTTCTACAGAATTATCAATTTTTGTTTTAAGATCCAACAATTTTCTTAACATTTTTCTTCTCTCTCAACAAAAAAATGTTTCTTGGTAGAAAACTCAACTCTTTTGTTGGAAATCCGACATTTTTAGTTGAACTTTCAAAGTTAAAAGATTCTAAAAGTCAACTATGTAGTTGTAATTTTAACATTTTGTGGAAATTTTTATTCTTTTGTTAAAAATTCAACTTTTCTGTTAAAAAGTCATCTTTTTGTTCGAAATATCAACTGCTCTATTGATCAACCCCATATGTGTTCGCAGCCTCTTTGAAAACAATAAATAAATCTTATTAAGATTTAAGGGTGGGTGGGGGTAGACAAGTTCCCAAAAGAAACTCTTGAGTAATTTATATATGGTCTTTATATGTACGCAGTAGATACGGCCAAGCTTGGTCAGCCAATGCATTGGATAAGGAAATATTATATATAGTAAATGAGAGGATAAATAGAAGATAAAAGGAGTACGATTTCTTGTCTGACATATCAATCTTAACCCACTGGCTGACAAAAAACGTCTTATTCCACTGTCACCCTTTATCAATTCAACTCTCAGAGTTCTTGTGCTGTTATTTTTCACAAATTGATTTTCTTAAGTATTTGTTGGTTTTTTAACAGTTTTGTAAGGAGGACAATTCTTTTTAAACCTTCTTGCGCCATTTTATTGCACAATTTGTTTCTTCAAAGTTTATGTTGGTTTAAAAAAAGTACAATCAAATAAACCGACAGTTAATCAATTATAAAACTAAATCACTCAATACTCAAAACAAAAACATTCATTTTATAATAAAATTTATTTCTAAAGGTTACTAAACATTAATAAGCAAAGAAAAGATTGTTATTGTAAATCATTTTTTATTATGAAGAATTAATACTGTTCTTAACATTTGGCAACCACACTATAATCCGTAAACATTTTAGTGTCGGTAGCGGTAACAAAAAATTACTGGTACCGACAAGAAGATAGTTGGGAAATTAAGAAAAATAATCTGGAAAAATTTAGAACATTTTTTTAAAATTTTTAGGATTTTAAGCAATTTTAGGAAACTTTTATCAATTCTAAAAGTTATTTCGAAAATTTGAATAGATCCGCAAATAATGTGAATCTTGATAAAACTTCGAAAGAATTGAAACAAAATGTAGATTTTGCATATTTAGAAAAAAATTTGTTTAAGATTTTGAAAAGTTTCAAGGTGGTAAAAACATTTTCTTAAGATTCCTGGAAAAATCTAAACTTGTTTTACATTAACTGTAAGAGAATATTTAAAAACATTCTTAAAATTTTCAAAACATTACCAAATTTTTAAAAAAGAATCTGGAATATTTTAAGGCCACTTTTTTAATTTGGAAGATTTAAAACAATAGGGCAAATTTAAATAATTTTAAAAGATATCTGAAAGGCTTAGAAGTTTTGAAACGATTCAAAAACAAACAACAAATTTTTTTAAATGTGGCTTTTGACTATTTCGAAATAAAATTTTGAAGCTTTATTAGGATTTCGATAGGATTCATGATAATAAAATTTGTTTCTTTAAATTCCTGGGAAAATTATAAATCACATTTTATTTTACAAAATATATTTTTAAAGCACATTTAAAAGGAGACCAAACCATTTTTTTTAAATTTACATTAATGTAATAAAAAATATAGAAGATTTTGGGGGATTTTTAAACATTTTGAAAATATATTTTGAAATTTTTCGAGTCATTTTAAAAACTAATTAGAAATTAAAAAGTTTTGAAAAGATTACCAATATTTTTAAACTTTGCAACATTTCAGAAAATTTATCATTTTCAATTTTTGTAAAATACTGCAAAATAAATAAAAAATTATACTATTTAGAAATATATGAAATCTTCACATATCTTTTTGAATTTTCTCAAGAACTTTAAAAACAGCATATTTACATAATCCTAGGAACACATTAACAAAAAAAAAACATTGAAAATAAATAGTTATTCGAAGTGATTATTTTTTTATCAAATCGATTTTTCTCCTTATATTATAATTTTTGTTATCTTCCTTTTGGTTTGAAAGTGTAACTATTTTTTTTTAATTCATGTTTTGTTGCAAAATTGTCTTTCTTGGCCGAAAGTTCATTTTTTGTTTAAAAATTGAACTGAAAAAAAAATACAGAAATAAACTTAAATCAAAAATAGCTATTGGGAATTTTTATTTTGTATTATAAATTATTTATTTCAAAAAAATAATCAAATTACTGTGTCTAAAAAGTCTAATCAACATTTTAAAACAAGCCCGTTCTATTTATTTATGCGTATTTCATTTAAAAAATTGAACACGGAAACAGAAAATCATAGAGATTCATGAGTTAATTAAATTTTTTTTATTTTTTTTTTTTTTCGTGCACTTTGTAGTATTTTCACGACTTGCTGGCAAAAGATTGCACTTGGCCCTGACTTTGACTGTGGCTAATTTAGTCTTAAACATTCATGAGCGCAAGGTTGTTCCGGAAAATGAATGTCTGAATTACATCCCAAGGATATTTTTTGGACAATAGTTCAACCAAAACCAAATTCAGTGACTAATATAATTCATATAAATGACTATAATGAATTAAAATGCAATGTCTAGTGATTACTTCAGAATGAAAATATATTTTATAATAGTCATAAATTAATCAAAAATTTATTAATTACATCGAATTTCAATTAATAAAAATTTAAAAACTCAGATGTTCAGCTACATACGAGCAGTTAAATCTAACAAAAATATGAAAGTAAAAATGAACTCTATTCAGATTCACAGCTAAAAATGCTTTCGAAATAGGGAAAGTGGGCTCATTTTTTCGCGAAAATAGGAAATAATATCCTTAATATAAAATTATAGTAGATGCTGTATTCAATTCAGTATTGAAAGTATTAGAAAAAAATTTACTTTTAAACCCGAAAAGATCAATTTTCCAAAAAAAAGTTAATACTCAACTAGGAAACATTTACATTCAATTAAATACGTAATTCAATTTTCAAGCAAGCGAAAAGAATTTTTAACAAAAATTGGATTTTTTATGTATGTAGATGAATTTTTAGACAACAGAGATTAATTGTCAAACTAAAACGCCTAATTTTCAACAAAGAAAGATTTTTGAATCAAGAAATAAAAAACTTGCACAACATTTGCAAATTTACAACACTAAAAAACGAATTTTCTCCAAAAATTTTGAATTTTAAATTTCAAAATATGAGTCTTTAATAGAAAAAGTTATTTTCCAAAAAATAGTTGACATTTATATAAAATTGTTGATTTTTTAAGCTAAAAAGGCGACATCTCTACAAAAAAGTTGAATTTTGAAATCGAAAATATGAAAGTTCAACAAAAACAGATAATTTTTGCTCAACTCGTTGAATTGTCTACCAAACTTTAAAATTTCAAGCCCAAAAGAGAATATTTTTTACAAAATAGTCGAATTTTTTAACAAAAACTATGAATTATCATAAAAAAGTTTATCAATTTTTTAATAAAAATACTACCAAAAGAGATGCATTTTCAACACATTTTTTTATAAAGCAGTTTAACTCTCAAACAAGTAATTAAATATTTTATCGAGCAGTTGAATTATTTACAAAATAAATAAATTTTTAGCCAATAGGAAGAATTTTCAACAAAACAATGAGGTTTCGACAAAAAAGATGACATTTGAACAAATGAATTAAATTTTTAATGATAATATATGCATTCTTAACCAATAATTTAACAGCAGACTTTTCTTTTTAAAAGAATGAATTTTCAGCTAAAAAAGATTACTTTTATGCCATATAATAGAAATTTTATACATCATGTAATAAAGATTTTTAAACTCATTTTTAAGAAAAAAAATGTTATGCAGATGTTATGTGTGCAGATTCAAAAATTATAATTTTTTTAATCACAATATTATATACTTACATTTGTGTTAGATATATTGCTTTTTTATTTCGTACTTCACTTATTTAAAAATAATTTATTCAAGTGCTTCAACATTATGCAAGTGCATTTTATTACTATAGCTATATTGTTCTAAAAAAAATAATTTTTTAGTTATATTACTTTTAATATATGATTATGCTAGTTAATATTATTTTTATATGAAATTTTATTATTAGGTTCAAAATTAAATTACTATTTTTTTAATTTAACAATTTTATTAAAATGTCATACTTCTTGGTTAACAATGCATCTTTTTGGCTTTAATATTCAATAATTTGATTAAATATTACAAAAATACTGATTTTAGACCACTAGACTAAAAACAATTAACATCAAATTATTTGGTACATTTTATCTGGTCAAAACCATAACATAACAAAATATTATATTCTTCGTCGAATATTCATCTTTTTAGTTTAAAAATTAAAGTCCTTAGTTGAAATTTTAAAAACCTTCTTAAAACTTCATTTTCTGGTTGAATGTTCATAACTTTTGTTGAGAAATGATTGTCTTTTTTTGTTTAAACTTAATTTTTTAACTGAAAATTTAACTTTTTTAACAAAATTCAACTTATTGTTTCTAAATTAACTATTTTTTCAACAATCGCCTTTTTGGTTTGTAAATTCATCTTTCGTAAAATTAAACTTTTTGTATAAATTTCGAAATTTTTGGTTAAAAATGCAACTTTTTGATTAAAACAGTATCTGTTGCAGTTCAAAATGAAGTTTTTAATTAAATATTAATATTTTTGAGTTAAAAATTAAACTGCCTTGTAGAAAATTCGTAATTCAGGTTCGAAAATCCAATAATTTGGTAGGAAATTTAAATATTTTGTTGAAAATTTATGTATTTTGTTGAAAATTAATTTCTTTTTGTAGAAAATAAATTTGTTTTAGTTAAAAATACAGCTGTTTTTTAAAATATCAACTATTACATTTTTCGTTTAAAATGTTTCCAATTCCCTTTTAAGTTGAAAATTAAACTACTTGCTCGAAATTTGGAATACTTTCTTAAAACTTCATATTTTTTATCGATGATTCATAATGTCAGTTGAGTTTTTTATTTAATTTTTTAAAATGAAAATTGAATTATTTTGTTGAAAGTCAACTGATTAGTTGTAAATTAAACTTTGTTATTGAAAATTCATATCCTCGGATTGAAAATTAAACTGTTTTATAGAAAATTCGTATTTTTAAGTTGAAAATTAAACAATTTAGTCTACAATTAAACTTTTCGGTACAAAGTTAAACTGTTTTGTAGAAAATTAGTTTTTTTATTAAAAGTTAATTCTCCTCAATAAAAATGTAACTACTTTATCTTTCGTTACAAACTGAACTATTTAGTTAAATATTTTCAGAAACTAAAAAAAAACATAAATTAAAAATTAATCAAATTTGTTCCAAATTCGTCTTTTTCGTAAAGAAATTGATCTTCTTGGTTGAAAATTCAACTCTTTGGATAAAAATTGATGTATTTTTTTCAACAAATTTATTTTCTGGTAAAAAACGAATCTTCTTGGTTAAAAATTCAACTATACGGTTAATACTTTATGTATTTTGTTGAGATATTATTTTTTTTGGTAGAAAATAATTCTTCTTAGATAAAAATTTATGTTTTTGGTTGTAAATTTAACGAGTTGGTTAAAAATTTATTTATTTTGTTGAGAATTTATTGTTTTTGGTTGAAAATTTATTGTTTTTGGTTGAAAATTACACTATTTGGGCGAAAAATGAGCTGTTTTCTTAAAAATTAATTTGATTTAGCTGAAGAATTAACTATTTTGTTGGGAATTCGTTCTGAACTGCCTCTGGATAAAAATAATTTCCTAGTAAAAATATCAAATCATTTTTAGTAGAGAATTATTCTTTTTTGGCAAAATTTAAAATAACTATTTCAAAAAAGAATAAAGGTTCCCACATTGATACATTTTGGCTAGGTAGTAGCAGAAAATGACAATAGCCTCTTCTTCTTTAAACTAAATAAGATTTCTGAGAAGACTTAAGGTTCTATTTTTTGTCATTGAAGCTATTGAAATATTGTCGTTTGTTCGCCGAAGCTTTTTAACTCAAATCTTTGAAATTCAGATTACCCCGAGACGAATAGAGATTTCTGACTGATCTCTAAGCACATCACGCACTCTGGCGATGAATGGTACAGAAATCACATTTAGATCACGTGTCACGTGGACAATAAATAGATTTTTTATAAGATTTAATTTTTATATATTTATTTCAAAAGACTTCATTAACATATACTCCAATTTACAAAAATATAAAACCTGACTATTATAAATAACCAGCATTCTTCGATTTATGCTTCCTGATATTAAAAACAAACGATAAAAAATTTCATAAATAACAAATTTTTAAATATAGGGATTTAAAAAATATTTTGAAATGAGTTAAATAATTCGATAAAGTCTTCTATCGAACAGATATAAAATTAAGAAATCATGTCTAGGTACCTCCTGTAAATAATAATTGATTAAAAATACTAATGTATGTTCAATAATCAATTTAAATTAATTAAAAGTCAAGACAATATAATTATTGATATATTAAAAGTAGAATTAATTAAATTATTATTAACTTTTACAAATAACAAATAAATCAATTTTAAAGCGAAAGAAATAAATTGAAACAAAATGTGGAATTTGAGGATTTTTATATAATATATAATAATATATATAATTTTACATAATTTATTTACTATGCAATTTTATTATTCTAAATAGATGTTAAAAAAATATGAACCCTTTTTAATACTTTTTTCAACAACAAAAATTCCTTATATTTCCTTATATTAAAGAAGTTTCTTAAACTTTTTTAAAGTTTAGTAAGTCTGAAAAGCTATTTCGATACACATAAGATAAAAACTAATTTTTTCCGTATGAAATAGATGAATACTTTCTACTTTTCAACATAAACTATTTATAAACATAAAACTAAGTGATAAGCGTTAACATTTTTCTGGAGTTTAGGAAGTTTGCGAATCTATTTATAGCTATAAGATTAAAAATAATTTTTATATATAATATAATAATAATATTAATAAATAATTATAAAAAATAAAAATAAATAATTTGATTCATTCAGTTAAATTATATGTAACAAATATAAATGTTAATGGTTAACAGTACCTTTTGGCAGAATAAGTCTGATAATTGCACAATTTTTAGTTAAGAGGATTTGTAATCAAACAATATTGTATTAAAGTCCCTCAAAAATAAAATCAAAACAGTAAAAAGTAAGGAAAATAATTTGTATGAATCAAGCCTTAATCATGAGAAAAATTTTGAACTAGGCATTGAAAACATCAAATGTTATGTTTTTTATTATGTTTACTTCAAGATTTGAAAAATTAATAATTTAAAATTGAAAAATATTTTATAAGAAAATTTCAAGAATAATAAATAATAAATCTACATGAAAAGTTAAAAAATAAACGATTTGAATTAAAAAAGTTAAGAATTGTGTTCTTTACAATCAAAATAAATAAAATTTAAACTATCTGAAATTAATACCTCACTAATTATGTTGAACGCTAATTTTTCAATTTTTTCCTTTCATAAGTTTCAATTTTGCAATTAAAATTGAAAAGGTTGGATTTTAAAAAGTATAATTAAGAATATTAACATTATTTTTTAAACGATTTTAGTTTTCCTAAATTAATAAAAAAATTGAATTTTCAAATATAAATAAGTTTCAATATCATAATTCTGTATGACTAAAAATTTACTCAGTTTTAAATGAAGTTCGCATTCGATTAATTTTCAACGTTTAGCACTAAACATTTTTTTGTTTAAAATTTTTGCCAATTAAATTTACGTTTTATTTGGGATTTTTTTAAATAATTCAATCATAAACGTTTATAATTGAAAATTTGTCCATTTTGAACCGTGAAAGATGCCGTGAATTTATTTATTGATCTCAGATCAATTTTTCAAATTAATTTTTATGTTAAATTATAATTTTTTACTCAATAATTATTTAAAATCCTAGAATTTCAGAATTAGAAATAGTACAATTTCAATTCCTTCAAATGTTTAATGATACAATTTTCTAGATTCTGATAAGAAAATATAAATTTTTTTACTTTTTTTAATTGGCCTACTTTCGAAATTGTCATCTAAAACTTCGAGATTCTTAATTTCAAAATAAAATTATTCAATTTTAAACGCCTGAAATTATAAATTATGCTTATTATATAACTAATTTCTATAAATCAACGTTTCCACTTTTCAAAATTGTAATATGAAATTTTTCAATTTTGAGAGCTTGTGATAAGAATTTTTTTAATTTTTAAACGCTTTAATTTCAACTTAATTAATTTTAAATGATCTTACAAAATTGTTTGATTTGAAACGTTTTTAATTCAAAATAATTCGACATACTTTTTTAATTTTAATCGCATTCAATTCAATATTATTAATTATTGTAAAAGAAAGTTTTAAAATTCTTAATATTTAAAAGTTTGTTTAATAATCAATTTTTAAATTCTTTATATTTTTAATATTAGGAAATAAAAATCTAGAGATCCTGTATATAATCATTTTTATCATAAGAAAACTAATCTCTTCTCCCTATAAAAATTTCATACTTAAAGATTGCTACTAGTTACCACAAACAAATTTTGTTTCAATTTTTTAAAAACTCACCGTCTAATTTTGTGTAATTTAGATAAAAAAAATGGCCTAAATTTTTAACTAAAAGAAAAGTGCTTTAACGTAGTTTTTAAGTGTCTTCTCAATTTTAAGAACTTTAAATTAAAATTTTAGGCCCAAATTTTATTAAAAATGTACTATACAATTATGGGAAATAATGACGTTAAAATAAACATTTTCCCCTTTTCAAACTTCGAATCTCATAAAAAATTACATTTTCTTTGATCAAAATATTGTAATTAAAAATATTTACAGTATGTTATGTTGAAGCAAAAAGTTTAAAAAAATTAATTTTTAAGTGTCTTTTCTGAATGTTTTTAAATTGAAATTAAAATTTTAGGCATCAATTACATTATATTTGTAACTATTAAATTTTTTTTGTTACAAGTTTGAAAAATAAAGTATTGCATCACCCTTGTGAATTAGAGGATTAGGGGGTGAAACTTCTAAACATAAAGAAATACTAATTTTTAGGACCACTCTAGCAACAATTAATCTTAGATTTTTGTTGACAAACTATTTATAGAGAAAAGATGCTAGATTTGCTATTAAAAAAAATTATTATACACTGAATCCCTGAATATTTATTTCCTAATATTAAAAATATAAACGATTTAAAAATCTGCTATTAAATAAACTTTTAAATATTACGAGTTTTTCAATTTTTTGTAACAATAATTAATAATTTTAAATTGAAAGCACTTGAAATTACAAAATATTGAACTATGATTATTTGGAAAGGAATTGAAGAATCTCGAAATTGAATGATTTCAGATTAAACTTTCGAGAACAGAACAATTTTAAAACTTTAAAAAATTAATATGTTCAGATTATAAACTGTTAAAAAACTAAAAATTTCACATTAAAATCTAATTTCAATTTTTCAATGTAGAAGCGTTTGAAATTCTGTACTTTTAAATTGCTAGTACACATAAAAAAAATATAATTTAACATTAGCTTTTTAATTATAAATAATCAAATTTTACTTCCTTTGACTTTCAAATGATCCAGAGTTAAACATTCTATTCTGTTAATAATTAATTTTTTACAGTTTGAAATTGACCTATCTTCGCAATTATTTTAATATGAATTCATTTAATTTGGAGATTCAACTGAGAAGTTAGAAACTTAGAAATTACACAAGTTCAGCTCCTTTTTCAAGAAATTTTCCAATTTTGAAATTTTTAAACAAAAATTTTATTTTTTATTTATAATTTTATTTATAATTATATAATTTTCAAGACATCATTTAGAATTGATTTAAGTTCAATTCCTTTTGACTCCATTAAAAATATTTTCTTTCAGAAAATCTTACCTAATCTAAATGTGAGAATCACTGTAAATATTATTGAATATTCATGAATATTAATCAGCAGCTTAACTTTTTAAAATAATTTTTGTTTGCCATATATGTTTCATTTAAGGAAAATTAGTTTTCTGAGTTTTGGATTTTAATATTTTTCCACTCCTAAAACAGTTTCTCAGATTCAGGTAAAAATGCCTACGTGACTAATTAAACGTCAATTTTATTATTCTTTTATTAAATGGTTGCTGGTCAGTTACGGGTAGAAAATTAAGCTCTTTTGGTAGATGATTCAGCTATTTTGTTGAAAATGACCTTTTTTTTGTTGATTTAAACTGTATTTGATTTCAAATTTAAATATGTTTTGGTTGAAATAATATAAACTATTATATTTTTCGTTAAAAGTTAATTTATTTTTCTTAAAAATGTAATTCTTGTTTAAAATTTCATGTATTTTTTTTTAAATTCCACAATTTTTTTTTAGAAACTTCAATTATTTCGTAGAAAAATTTTCTTTTTTTGATAATTCACATTTTTAGTTTAAAATTGCAACTGTATTGTCAAAAAATTCGTCTTTGTGGCTTAAAAATTCAATAATTTATAGCAAAAATCTTTTTGGTCGAATTTCGGCTTTTCTCGATTCAAAAGTTATCTCTTTTGGTAAAAAAATCTTTTTTTGTTGTTGTTGAAAATTCGTTGTTTTTTTTTATTCAACTGTGGTTAATTTCAGATTGAAATCTTTTTTGGTAGAAATAATATAAACTATATTTTAACTTATTATAAAGTATAATAACTGTAAAAATATATCAATTAATATAATAATATTAGTGTATTTTGTTAAAAATTCAACGATTTTGGTAGAAAGTTCAACTAGGTGGTTGAAAACTAACGACACTTTCGTTAAAAACTCATATTTTTGGTAAAAAAATGTCTGTAGAGGGTTGATCTATTTTGGTGAAAATTACTTGCTTAAAAGTTGAACTACATTTTGTCAAAAAAAAATCATTTTCTTAGTTGAAGATTCATAATTTTACTTGAAAATTCATCTCGTCGGTCGGAATTTTAACTATTTTGTTTCCAATCGTTTTTTTGAAAATAAATATATTTGGTAAGAAAATTTAACCATTTTGTTGAAAATGCATAAACTTTCTTAAAAACGTATAAACTTTGTTAAAATGTATCTATTTTCGTAGAAAGTTGAACTATTTGCTTGAAACGTAACTTTTCTGTTCAAAATTATTTTTTTGTTGAAAATTCAACCAATTTGTTGGATTGTCATCTTTTTTGTTGAAAATGCAGTATTTTTGCTTAAAATGTCAGGAATTTAAAGCGCTTAAAATTGAATAAAAAATATTTATTGTACTGATACTTAAAATTGTTAGCTGAAATTCAGTGTGGAATCTTATTTCTACATAAATTGTACTGAATTCGATCAAACCAACTTTCTTTTCCATAATTTTAACTTGAAATTCAATAGGAAAAGTAATTTTTAATGGCTGATGTAAACTAAGTCAATAAAACAAGTAGTTCTGGCAATCCTACCGAACAATTCGGAAAAACAAAAAACGTTCAGAATTTTATTCTAAATATATATTGTTGTTCAATTGTCGAAATATGTTGCGCATTATTTATTTTCTTTAACTAATGCTTATTTGTTTAAATTAACATTTTATGAATTATCTTAGTTATTTTGATTCTCAAATTATGAAATTAAAGAACTGAAAAAGTAAATTTACAGGTAATGTAAAGTTACTTTATCTAGTAACTGCAACAAGTTACTCAAAAAAAAGTATTTCACTCAACACTGATTATAAACTACCAATCAAAAATGCGTTAGAATCCTTAGATAAGATCCTTACTTCTGCATTCCCAGCACTATTAAATAAAAATGAATAGTGAAATCGAATTTACATTTGAAACGATTTGTTGCGGTTCATCGAAAAATGAAAGTGAAAATGCTGAGGCAAGAGAGCAATAAAAAAAAAGAGAGGTACTTCTGGCGTAAAAAGGTGTAGAAAATGTGCGGTCATTGGAGGTTTGGCGAGTGAGACTTTCTTCATTTACATACCTATTATGTAAATCTTCAACCCAAAATATCCATCGACAAGAAGCACGATTTTACAGACAGAGGCTGTCTCATGACCCAAGTGATCGGATTTTAAACGCGGGTTTTCCCAAACTCTCTCGAAAATGTCGGGAAAACCAATCGAGTAAAATTAATTAAAAAAAAAAAAGTGCACTCCGGTGGGGCAACGGGAAAAATGAGGAGTCTGCGAAAGCAGTTCACTCTGTGATAATAATGAGGTGTTAAAAAAAACACTGAAGGACTTTTCGGACGACTGATTTGAAAGTGAATAATGATCGGACACGAACCGCTCGGTTGCGGAGTCGCGTCTCAACTGACTTTTCTGAGCCAGAGCACGTTTCAAGTCAGTCTCTTGATCCCACCGCGAAAGGCCGATTCGTCAAGGTCCGGATGAGTTCGGTCTCTCACGTCGCTCATCAGATTTATTTATGGGTGAAAATGAGTTATTTGAATTTAGGGTACCTTCCTCGATCTCACCTAGAAACAAAAGTGTAATTGAACCGCCTCGGATCAAAGGGGATACGCGTGGATTCAGCCTGAGAAGTATTGTCCTGAAAGTCAATTTTAACCATCGAACGAATTTCAATTTTAAGAACTGATTCTTGTAGAGAATTTTAAGGCGCATCTTTTTTTTATTTTGCAAAAATTTGTAAGTTTTATAGTTTTTGAATAAATTGGTAAAAAAAAGATTTTTTAAAAACAAAAAATTTCAATTTTTTTCACCTAAACTCGTCCTAACTTAGCCAATTTCGGAAATTTTTAAATTCTGTTCACAGTAAATTACGTGTTAAAGTCTTCTTGAACTATTCGAGAAAGAAAAACGTGAATATTTATATAAACAAGAAAGTTTTTAATTTTTCTTCAAGACTTTGTAGAAATCATGAATTTCAACCTTTAAGCGGTTCGTTTATCGAGCGAATTTCAAGCAACGGAAAACTTCCAGTGACAAAGTTGTTAATTAAGGTTCAAAGAAGTTTTCTGAAAAGGTTTAGATCAATCGCATTATTGGTTGGAAAATTATGAATGATTTAACATACAAGCGGAAATATTGATGCTGCCCTATGCACGTGCCTCCTTGGCTACGAACGATATCCCACAAGTTTTTATGTGCTTTTTCTTGTTGAAGATTTAAAAATGTTTTGTAGCATTTTTCTCCACATCAGAATTTAATAGGTTTGAAAGATCTCTCTGGGATTTAGACTTTGTAATGTATTCTTTTCCCTAGAATAATAACAACATAATGATGCTATCAACTTCTTCATCCAAATATTAAAATAATAACTTTAGGCTACCTATAAATTATTCAATAAAATGTCTTTAGGAAATCAAGAAAGAAATAGTCCTTAAATATTGAATTTATGATAAAAGATTATAAAAAAAATTTATAAACAGTTATTAATCGTACCTGATTTCTGGAACATTTTTTTATATTTTTAAGCCGTAACTATTCATCCTTATCTTTTTTCTACCTCGATTCATTTTCAGATTCTTGCTTAAATTAGTAGGCTATTCACTAAAATAAACCTGTCTGAAAAATAATACTTTTGCAGGTGTCGTAAGAAATAATCTATTTACTGTTTCTTTGCTTTATTTATAGTATATTTTAGGAGAAAACTACAAACTGATTTTATTTTTGTTTTGGTACGAGCATACGGCAGCAGCGTCAACATTTCCGTGTGTTATTTAAGACATTCATAATTTTTTAACCATTAAAGCGATTGATCTGAAAATTTCCAGAAAACTTCTTTGAACGTTAATAAACAACTTTATCACTGAAAGTTTTTCGTTGCTTGAAATTCGCTCGATAAACGAAGCGCTTGAAGGTTGAAATTCATGATTTTTGCAAAGCCTCACAAAAAAATAACCAACTTTTTTTCTTATTCAAATATTTTCGTTTTTCTTTCACAGCTAGTTTTTAAAATACTTGAAAATGTAATTTAGTATTAATTATATTGACACATTCTGAAAATTGACGGAGTTAGCGCGAGTTGAAATGAAAAAATATTGAAACTGGACTGGCTGCTCTCGTCTTCATTCTGAAATAATTTCAGTCATATCTTACGATTATTGCAAGACCAAAAAGAATAATAA
Organism: Druon quercuslanigerum; assembly: GCA_010014905.2. Lineage (NCBI taxonomy): Eukaryota > Metazoa > Arthropoda > Insecta > Hymenoptera > Cynipidae > Druon > Druon quercuslanigerum. The sequence continues at coordinate 27,185 of JAAAKG020143964.1, forward strand.
TCCTGGATGCAAAAAGAGAAAAAAAAAGGAAAATAGTGTAATTTTTTCACGAAGTAGGTGAAAAATATGGGAAAGAATAAACATTTCGATAAAACAGACTACCCTCTATGACCAGTTATTTCAACAATAAATCCCTGAACTAGAAAATTGGAAGAATTGCTTAGTAACATCATGATGAAATCCACCGAAAATTTAAAAACATAAATTGAAAATAGCATCGTCTTTTTAAAATTAATCGAGAATGTTAAAATCAGTGTTGGGTAATTTCCTTTTTTTTTGAACAACTAGTTATAGTAACTTTAAATCACCTAATCATTTAAAAATAATTAGGATCGCCTGAATTACTTGTTTTGTTAACTTTATTTTCACTAGTCATTACAAATTATTTTTCTTATTAAATTTCAAATTAAAATCTCGTCTCACGTATTTAATTCTAGCAATTATACAACGTCGTTTCATGGTACTTTGAAAATTATAACTTAGGACTGATAAAATAGTTGAAAATACTATTTGCATGACTGCAAAAAAGTGTGCTTTTAATGGTTCTACCTTGAAATTGGTTCGATTATATTCAGTAAAATTTCACAATTTGAAGTACCAGAGCTTACTTTTGTTTCAAATTTTATACAAAAAACCTTTTTCATGATTAGATTTTAAATTTTTAAAATTTTTAAATTTTCAAGTAAAAATATTCCATGCTCAACAAAGTAGATGAATTTTTAACAAAAAAGTTAAAATCCCCCCCCCCCCCCAAAATGAATTTTCAAACAAGAAAGATCACTTTTGAACAAAAGCGTTGAATTTTCAAGCAAAAGGATTTATTTTCTAAAAAAAAGTTACTTTTATACCAAAGAATTGGACTTTCTACCTGAATAGTGAAATTTTCGGCAAAATACATGCATTTTTCAACCAAATGGTTGCATTTTTTACAATTATAAAACAATTTTCTACCAAAATATTTGAATTTTTTACAAAAAAAGGAATTTGAATCAAAATACATAAGTTCTTAACCAAAATGATGAATCTTCAAGTAATATTATGACTCTTTAAGGAAACAACTGAATTTTTAAAAAGTAGTTAATTTTTTAACAAAAGCAGTTGAATTTTTAATCCAAAAGTATGAATTTAAAAAAAAAATGTGCGTTATTTTTCAGCGAACTAGTTGAACTTTTTACCAAAATAAAATTTTTAATGAAATACATGAAGTTTAAAAAAAAATTGATGAATTATGACGAAATATATAAAATAAAATATTTTTTAAACGAAAAATATTTTTAATTTAAATTAAACACAATTGAATTGAACTAAAAAACACAAATTTTCCACAAAGTATCAAAATCCTCAACCAAACCAGATTAATTTTCTACCAAAATAGAATAAAAAATTTCTACTATATTGTTGAATTTTAAAACAAAAAAGACGAATTTTTTACAAAACAGTTTCATTTTCATTTTCATACCGAAAATAAGACTTCTGAACCCAATGAAGTTTTACCAAAAAACCTGAAATTTAAAAAAAAACTTAAATTTTCAACAAAAATATAATGGATGGTATTATTTTAAACAAAAAAGGTTTTAATTTGAAATCAATCACGTTCGAATTTAAACAAAAATGTGCAGAATTCCTGAAATAAAACCAAGCATCCACCGACCAAATTTGTAAAACCACTATAAAAAAAATTCCTATTGAAATTTGAAAAAAGAAAACAATGTTTTCCTAAAAAAGTAAAGAAAAAATTTTCTTGGTTTGATAAAAATAAAGAAGAGGAAAGAAGAATAAGAAGATATTTAATTTTAATTTTTCTTTTCTTTTTTAGGAAAAAATTGTTATCTTTTTTCAAATTTCATTCGAAATTTTTTTTTGCTGGTTTTCCAAATTTTGTGGTTGGACTCTTGGGTTTATTTTCAGAAATTCTGCACATTAATTTGATTATTGGACGTTAAATAGGATTTTAAATTTGATTTTATTCTCATTTAAATTTCCTTAATTTTGACCAAAAAAGGAAAATTTCCAACAAAAAAGCTGAATCCTCCACTAAAATATATTAATTTGCGACCCATAACTGACTCATAAACATCTCTTAATATGAGATATACAAAAAACAAAAAGTAATTTTAAAATAACTAAAATTTAAGTTACTTTGTCAAATAGTTACAAAGTTACCCTAAAAGTTACAAATTCTTCTGATCAAATTTTTATTTTCTTTAACGTAACACCCATGTTTCCAAACGTTTCTTATGAAAGAGTCGGAATTTTTATAAAAAAACTATGGGATTTGATTAACATGCATATCAAAATTCCTACGAAACAATTCCTTGATGCTATAAAATAGGTTTTTTAGTCGGTATTTTTTTAAATTTAATAATAATTTTTGTAAACATAATTTGTAACAATTAATGGATCATTCTTGTGTCCTATTTTAGCTGATATATTCATGGAGGTTTTAGAAAATAACGTTTTTGAAAAAATGATTTTAATTTTGATTTTTATACAAGGAATGTATCAGCACTGTATAAACATGAAAAAAATTTCCATTTTTTTAATGCATTTAACACCATACAACCAAAATTACAATTTATTGTTGAAAAAGAAACTAAAGTGAAATTAAATTTTCTAGATATAACTGTAATTACAACTGACGAAAGACACATTATCACTCTATCATTATCATTCTATTCAAAAAAGAAAGGAGTTATAAAAAATTTAATAAATAGAGCTCTTAATTGGTCAAATCCAGTTTTTCATGAAAAAAAGATTGAAATACGTAAACAATTTATTTTTAACCATTATCCCTTTCATTTTATTGAAAACCTTGTGCATAAGAGGATAAATTAAGAATAAAAAACATTTTCATACAAATCCTAGATATCATTCATTTCTGTCACAGCATAAAATTACACATGGTCACGACTTCAGTTTTAAAATCCTTTATCATGAGAGAAATTAGAGAAAGAGAAAGTTCATAGAAATGTAGTTTATAAAGAGATGAGGAACAAAGCTACTAATTTAAAAAAGTAGCTCTCAAGATGCAAAAAAGTATAACAGTTACTAATTGGATGAAATTAATTTCTTTTTCTTACTATAGGAAAAAGAATTCTTTAAGGAACAATCATTTTCTCACCAATGATATGGATAATTAGACTAAATTTCCCTTTAATTAATGTTTACATATTTTGTTTCCAGGTATTATTTGAATTAGTTTAATTAAGATAATTTTTTAATTTTTCATGCCTATAATTATCCTGTAAATAATCCCAGGTCAGGTATAAATTGACCACGAATCATGTTTGTTTCCTATTAGTATAAAGAAGAGAGAAAAAGAATAAGGAAAAAGTGATTAGTTGGTTTTCATTGACTTCTGCCTTTTTCTCCCACTTTTTTTCTTTGTTATTAATTTGTCTCTAGTTAGCCGAAAATCAAGAATAGTTTCTCTTCTAAAATAAATCGTGCTATATATGGGGTGACTAAAAAATTCCGAAAAATGAAACTCTCGAAACAGAAAATATTCGAAACAGCAAATTCTCGAATAATAAAATTAATAAACATCCTTGACAGAAAATTGTCGAATAATTTGTGTTGATAATTATATGTTTGCATGAATTGTTTAAACAATTTTTATTGTTTTTAACACGTTTCTCTTAAAATAGAGTTAGAAGGTCACGTTTATTTCGCATTTTTTAATTTATTTGCAAGTTTTCAGTCAGTCCGAGGCAATAATCAATTAACTTATAGGAAAATAGTTGCTTAAACTATTTCTTACTATTTATAATAATATTCTCTTATAATAATGCTAGAAAGTTGCAGTTTTTCTACAAAATTTCACTTTTAGTCCACTTTTAAATTACAATGAGATAATAATTCATTTAAGTAAACATTATAATAGTTTAAACAATTTATTATTATTTTTAATATTATTCTCTTTGAATAATGCCAGAACGTTGCATTTCTTTCTGCAATATTGAACTTTCTATCCACTTTTCATTCAGAGTGAAGTAATAATTAATGCAATTTAACAAATATAATTGTTTAACAAATTATTATCCTTCATAACTATCTTCTCCTACAGTAATGCTAGATGGTTGTGTTTTTTCTAAAATTTTCTACAATAATCAACTTTTCACTTTATGTGAGGTAAAAACTAATGCAATTAAACAAATATAATTGTTTCAACAAATTATTAGTGTTTATAACTATCTCCTTTTTAGATTATTACTAGAAAGTTGCGGGTTTTCCTTAAATTTTCTACTTTTTACTTAAAGCGAGGAAATAATTAATGAACTTTTACAAAAATAATTGTTTAAACAAATTATTATTGTTTCTAACTATCTTCTCCTATAGCAATGCTAGATAGTTGGTTTTTTTTTTAATTTGTAACTTTTTGTCAATTTTTCACTTAGTGAGACAATAATTTAACCAAGTTGAAAATAATTATTGTTTTTAAAATTTTTATTGTTTATAATTATCGCCTCTCAGAGTTTTGCTAGATAGTTGCCGTTTTTCTAAAGTTTTCCACTTTTTACTTAGAGCGAGGAAATTAATAATAAAATTTAACAAAAATCATTGTTTAAACAAATTATTATTGTTTCTATCTTCTCCTATAGTCATGCTGGATAGTTGCGGTTTTTTTAATTTGTAACTTTTTGTCCACTGTTTACTTAGTGAGACAACAATTAAACCAAGTTGAAAACCATTATTGTTTTTAAAAAATGTCATTGTTCATAATTATCCCCTCTCAATTTTGCTAGATAGTTGTGATTTTTTCTAAAATTTTCCACTATTTACTTAGAGCGAGTAAATAATTAATGCAATTAAAAAAAAATTGTTTAAACAAATTATTATTGAACGGGACATAACTTGGTAAAGTTGGAGGGAGGTTGGCCCCTGGCAACTAAAAATCGAAATTTGAAATTTTGATTTTTGAAGAATGCTTTTTTATAGGAAATTAGATAAAGCATCTTTTTTCCTGTGACAAGAAAGTTTAATCTATTATAGTTTTTAAGATAACCATGATAATGGTGTTTTTTTCTGAACCCGAATGGTAATTAATTTTTTGTCTCTCGCTCGTCATCACACTTACAGTTTTTGGAATTTTCTGATGAAATTTGGATACAATACTCTTCAAAGTATCCTTAGAACGATGATATAAGCCAAAAGTGTATATCATTATTTATAACAAAATAAAAAATTGTTCTCTTGGCCATTCTGAATTCAATTGCTTATAATCTTCGATCGCTTCATTTATCGAGCGAAGTTGGAGCAAATATAAACTTTCTGCGGAGAAGTTGTTCAGAAAACTATAAGGAAGTTTTCTGTAAAAAACTTTTTTCAAAAAACTGAATAGGTAAATAATTGCGAATTAAAAACTTGAAGCGCACGATTCGTAACAATCCATGTATATTAGACGGACGGAACGTTATATTAGATGACCTTCAAATTTCGTTTTAGCTCTTCTAGCAGCATAATAGTTGCAGTTTCTGCACAATTAAATCGATCATTGTGCTTTTTGATGCCACAATATTCACGTCGTTCCGCGAGTTAAATAATATTTCGTGAAATTCATAGTGGAAGGAATTATCTTTCTTTCGAAATGGAAAAAGAATCACAGGGTACTCTTCGTGCTAGGAAACGCACTAGATGTGAAGATAACTCGTCGAAAAATGTTAGGAAAAAATTCAGAAATAACGTAAGTGAAATGTGTAAACAATTATTTCTTGGTTTTACTAATTGAAAACAAATTGAATAAATTGAATAAATTCTGTAGAATTATCCTCGTAGAATGCATTTGATACAATCCTCACATGAATTGTATGGAAATTCTATAGAATACATTTCACATGAATAATATTCTATTATTTAATATTTATTATTATATTATTATATAACTTGGTCATTTGTGCGTTATAAAAGTATTCAAACTCTTTAAATATATCATAATTCGATACTTGTCATATTATTCTGAAGTTTCGCATTATTCACCTGCGTACCTACATTTGTGTCCGCCCATATGCCTGTCCCCTACAAGAATTTAGTTCGCGCGCTCCAAGTTTTGCATTCGCAGTTTTTGACCTATTGAGTTTTTTGAAAACAGGTTTTTACAGAAAACTTCCTTATAGTTTTCTGAACAACTTCTCCACAGAAAGCTTATATTTACTCAAACTTCGCT